>OMOT01002901.1:14541-40925 GCA_900312575.1 Acanthochaenus luetkenii
GAAAAAAGAAGCAGTTTGAACACTTACTCAAGTCATGATGCCTTGGTCTCCACTGATCTGGGTTTAGTGTCCATTGCCTTAAGAAAATGGCCAAACTGGGCTTTTCCGCAGCTGAGCCAGCCACATTTCACCCGGCACCGATCTGTCTGAAACTGAAATACAAATGCATAACTGCGATTGATTTCAGATGTAATTGTTTACTGCATCTCCCTGAAAGCTTTGTGCAGCATTCCATTTTAATATGTAAAGGTTTATGTGACGCATGTTCAACCAAATAAGCAGTTAGGAGCAGAGTAACAACAAAAGTCTAAATTTTAAGATGTTTTGCTGAAATTGAATGTTGATTCCAGGTGCATGAGATCTGCTCAAAACCTGACTTTCTTTCGCTTGCTGGCTGATTAATCAGGCTGTAAATCAAACCATACATTATCATGGCCAGGCTGAATGCAGCTGATGGTGATAAGGCACTCGACTGATTTCATTGCAAAGTCTAAATAGGTCAGGAAATAGATTTGTGAGGTTAGAATTCATCACAATACAAAACTTTAAATAGTTTCAAATGTCGCCATATCATCTTTGTCAGGATGAAAATATTGAATTCCTGCCCAGTGTTTGCCACATTGTTTACCACCTCTGTTTCGTCCTGACAGCTCCTATGACTGTCTTCTGAATGACCCCTTCAAACACGACTGGCCTCAACTGCCTGAACTTCCCGGCATCAACTACTCTATGGATGAGCAGTGTCGATTTGACTTTGGAGTGGGCTATAAGATCTGCACTTCAGTGAGTACACCCGCAGCCATCAATTCAATGGTTAGGCGCTACTGATATGTACTGATGATGGGGGGGGGAGAGAGATGGACGAGGGTAAAGCTTTCAATGGGCTGAGAAAAATAACACATCATCCAGCTAAAATTGGGCTTGAGAAATGGTATTTGGAATGAACTGAGCGTTACGTTTTTGGTGAGCTTAGAGTTAAGGGAGAATAAATTGACTGCAGATGTGTAAAAGCAGCAGATAGATTGACAGCAACTGGCTGTAAGAGCGTGAAAAGACTCCACTTGCAGAATCAGACACCGGATCAGTGTGTACTTCAAACAGACGTCTGATAATTGGGTGCCATCCCACCTGCTAGTTGGCTCTGCAGCACGGAGAGCAGATGGCATGGTGGTGAATATTCTGTCACCAAGCTAAAGATGGGGAGACCCTTTACCTGTGGGGCGTCGCTAAGTCGTTTACGTAACCTCCATCAACCCCTGTTGGTGACCGGTAGGAATTGCAACACCGTTGATAGGTCGTATCTTCTCTGGCACAGCGTCTCCCGTCCCCCTGATCTACGGTGGCCTGTGACTGATACAAACAGTAAAGTCACGTTTTCACAATAGAGAGGAGTACGCTTGGTAATTAGAGCAGATGTCCAACAGAAGCGTCTAGTGAAGAGGTTATACAGTATATCGCCACACTAAATACTGGAATAATAATACTGCTTTCTCATTTGCTGTTTCTGGCTTGAGAATGAGGCGTTTTAGCCTCGGTAGTGTGAGTCTTGAAATTCCAATGGGGAGTTTTTGTTCCAAAACAGAGTACAGGCCTGAAAGTGAGTATCGGGAGCCAGAAATCTCAGCACCTGGTGAAGTAACTGTTGAGTCATTGGTATTTAACAACCCTATCAACCTCTACAGATATACTGTGGGACTACGCTCTTAACCTTAAAGTTGACATGTCTTTGGAGACATTGTACATTTTAATGGACTCCCAGTTATCTAACCCCCGTGGGGATGGATGCTACACACCGCTCAGTCTACATAGAAGGTTGGATACTGGTTCTGCTCTAAGGTTGGATACTGGTTCTGCTGTATCTTACATTACTTTTGCTGATTGAAAGGCAAGAGTGTTTTGTTGTCACGTAAAGAAAAATAGCTCTGCTGGTTTTTCGCTCCTTACTGTCATTATTCTTCCACTACTCCCGAACCGTCGGGACTGGACTGTTATTCAGTGCATTGATTGTCATGGGAAATATCATTTAGAGTTGCTTTTTCTTCTGCTACTCCTAAAATCAATTTTAAACTCCAAAATATCCTACTGAAGGACACTGGATCCAAAGCTGTAATCCTTGCCAATGTCATCAATGTGGACTGAATGGAACAGTCCTCATATGGACTTTAGTGGTGAATTGTAGTTTTAAGTAGACAAAGAAAACCATTGTCAGGCAGGTTCGCTCTATTAACATCTCTGCTGCATCGATACTGTCCATTTGGTTATTTAGTGTAAAAACTGGAACTGAGCTCAGTTGCTGTTTAGGTGTCAAGTAAGGACGACATTGAATGAATGAACAAGGAAGTTTGAGCATTTGTGCATGCCAACATCACAAATAGTAGCAGCAGTAGTAGTAGTAGTAGAATAAGTAGTAGCAGCAGTAGTAGTAGCAGTAGTATTAGCAGTAATAAGACAAGATGAAACTTTCTTGATCCTTGTGGGTAAATTAGGTCTTTGCAGCAGCGAAAGTAATATGATTCAGCGCGGCAAAAGAAAATGGAACACAAACACAAAAATTGAAATATAATAATGTAACAATAAAACCAATCGAATAGAAAGAAGTGTGGGGTTATATAAACATGTGCTCTCAACAATTCCAACACGTTTAATAGACTGTATGGGGGAGTATGGATTACTCACATGTATGGATTGAACCAATGTTTTTTAGTGTCAATAATAATAAATGACACGAGAGTGCTGGTGACGCTGCATGGTAACGAAATCGGAGATGTGTGATCGCTCCCCTTCGTTCCACGTAGAAGCGGCGTGCTGAGCTTTTTACAGATGACAAAGGGCGTCGTGAAAAGGATAGAAATGACCCAATTTTAGAGTCATATCTCAAGCGGTTGAAACGAGACAAGAGCGGCTCTTAGACGTTATCTCAGCGTCCATGTTCACAAAGCCACCCGGGCTGAACGGCGGCTCCTGGATGGCCAATTTGTGAGTCAATTCTCTCAAGTCAATGTGATGACCCGCTAGAATCCTTAAAACACGTCTGACCAGCCTCTCCAACAGGAGGCTAGCAGTAGACCATTTCCAAAGAAAACGTTTCAGTCCAATCAGCTTTAGTGCTTCTGATGGTGGAGCGAGTGACACCACTTGAGCCTGCAGGGCATCTTGTTCCTCTGTGTCAGCTCACCGTTACGTACAGAGGATTGTGACTGTGGGAAAACTGCAATACCCATTGAATCCACTTCTTCCACCAGACATTATAACGGTATTTTACTTTGTTTTACTTGTCCCAGACGGTTTGAAAGTCTCATAATCTTGGGCCTTAATTACACCTACGTGTAATGAAATGTATAATATAGATTTTGGTTCAGTTCTTGCAAAACCCTTAATACAGCCATTTTTAAATGGCATCGCTGTAACTTTATCTTATAAATCAAAGATGTAACATAATACTTCTAAACATATAAAGACACATTTAAAAGATCAACAGGCACATGAATGAACACTGTGTCAGCTTTCATAAGGAGTTCCTGTAATACCTCAGGCGTTCATGTAATACCTCAGGCGTTCATGTAATACCTCAGGCGTTCATGTAATACCTCAGGCGTTCATGTAATACCTCAGGCGTTCATGTAATACCCCATGAAGTCACTGGTGACAAAGTGGTGGAACAATGTATCCGTGTGTCTTCCAAATAAAAGCATGTGTGTGTTTTGACGTTTCTAATCCATCCATGTGCTGTGAAACTGGTTTTCAGAGGCTGTGCACAATTGTGTCTCAATTACCCACCTCGCTTTTCATCTTTGTCTGTATTACAGTTTCGCACATTTGACCCATGTAAACAGCTGTGGTGCAGTCACCCGGACAATCCTTATTTCTGCAAAACCAAGAAGGGTCCGCCTCTCGATGGGACGGAGTGTGCACCTGGGAAAGTGAGTTTCATCCATCCGTGCCTGTATTCTCATTTACCGTGTCCCTTTGTGTCCAGCTCACTTATCCCCTCTCCTCTGCCCCTCTCCTTAATCCCTGTATCCATTGTAGTGGTGCTACAAAGGTCACTGCATGTGGAGAAACCCTAATCAGGTGAAGCAGGATGGCGCCTGGGGCTCCTGGAGCAAATATGGCTCCTGCTCGCGCTCCTGTGGAACCGGAGTTCGCTTCCGGACACGCCAGTGCAACAACCCAGCGTGAGAAGCCAATGTCTAGCAAATTATTTTGTGGTTCTGCGAGGCAGTATAAAAAATTGCTGAAACTAATGGAGGAAATAACGGAGGTTATTAACAGTTGGCAATGCTGATAGAGGATGTATTGTATATATATATGCAAAGAATAAACTTATCAGGGAAACGCAGAATACTTGTATTTTGTGGGACATTTTTAAATACAAAAATATGATGTTATCTGCCTTCAAAAACCTATATCGGTCAAACCTTTCAGTATTTTGCTTACTAATGTTGCCATTCATAGTTCCAAACGTCTGTCGTGAATCCTTTTCATGGCACAAACCCTATTTTTGTAGCGTGTTTTCAGGCCTTATGTACCGTCAGTTTTTCATATAAGCTGCATAAGGCCTTAGCATCTCTTGAACTTTTAGAACATGATCTGTTTCATCATTCTTGGCTTCAAAGCAATCTGTGTCTTTGTTGTGACATTTCTCCCAAGGCCCTCCAACGGTGGCCAGGACTGCCCAGGGCTAAACTACGAGTATCAGCTCTGCAATACCGGCGAGTGCCCCAAACACTTCGAAGACTTCCGAGCCCAGCAGTGCCAGCTCCGCAACTCCCACTTTGAGTTCCAAAACACCAAGCACCACTGGCTGCCCTACGAGCATCCTGACGGTAAGCCGGGGAAATGGCCAACGGATTGTTCCTCAGAGGCAGTGTGTGGCTGGTGTCGGATGCCAAAAGGAATGATGAAAGATGGGGACGGGGTTCCTTCAATCTCACAGGAAGAGTAGGACGAAGGACTAAGTGTGTGTGTGTGTGTGTGTCTGCGTTTGTGTGCATGAGTATGTCTCCTCTTCCTTTGATCTGCTCTTTTCCTGTTGATTGCATTGTTTTTTGTGCCTGCATGCGGACAAGGTAGCATGCAGAGTTCACAGTTTGACACCATCCAAGCTTAAAATGTGCCCTTTCTCTAAGGTGATGGAGCACTACTGTGCAGATTAGACATATATCCTCTTTCAATCTCTGCCTGTCATTTGTCAGCCATTGTTTCGCTCGCTTTGCTCCATGTTTACCACTTATTGCACTTGTATGGGTCCAGGTTTATAAGTCAGTCATGTAGAAAGGGAATCGGAAAACCCACTGTGATGCTGCAGAGAGGCAAGGCGGTAAAGTGGCAACCCATTGTTCCGTGGAAGGCACAGAGCTCGGTTTGCTTCTTCTTACGTCTGCTGATATTGATGAATCCATTCGGAAGTTATATGCCTTTTAGTGAGAAGCTATTCATAACTTTTTGAGATATCCTGGTAACAGACAAACAGGCAGACAGGTGGAATGGGGTGAAAACAGAATCCCGTCCAAGTCGTAATTAAAAAGAGGTAATTAAAGTCAAAATCATGGCTTGGGGCTAGAAATATAAACTGGGTTTCATATAGAAAACAAAGTGACAAAAGACCTATTCAGAAAAACTGACCCCTGTTGTGTAACATTATTTTAAAACTCGGAACGCAAAGATCAATAATCTTTGAAAAACGAACAAAGTTATCTCCCACAATGTGCTTGTTTTTCCATGTTGGGTATTTATTTTCCAATAATATATGGTCTTGTTTTAGCCAACAAAAGATGCCACTTGTACTGCCAGTCAAAGGAGACAGGGGACGTGGCCTACATGAAGCAGCTGGTGCATGATGGTACACGATGCTCCTACAAGGACGCCTACAGCATCTGTGTGCGTGGAGAATGTGTGGTAAGGACGACGGGATTCTCTAAATCTTTGAAGCTGCACTAGGCAGCTTCTCACACAGCAGGAGGTAACTGTTTGAATTGTTCCATTTTTAAGGACTTTGCCCTGAAATCGTGTATCGTGACGTCAGTAAACTGCACTCGCTTCTGACCTCAATTTATTCTTCTTTTGAGGGTGGAGATGTTAGGGAAAAGGAGAAAGTTCTGTATTTAAGTTTCGATTCATCTTCAGCTTCCTGTGTGCCGAGATTTCCCACCAGTGACCAATTTGGGTATAGAGCGTGAATCTACAGGGTCTCAGTTAGGAGGGATGGGATGTTCATGCCTCTTTCCTGCAGCTTTGTGTCTGAGAACTGCTCACTATTTACAGATTGAGAGCTAGGAACTAAGGATTTTCCAAAGATCATGACAGATTTTGTTTATCTTGGCTTATCTTAGCTTCAAACAACATTTTTTGGAAGACGTAGAATAATTGTGTGGTGAACAAACGTCTCCCGCAGCCTTCGCCATCCTAGAGCCTAACATTGGGCTTCAGAGGCGACCAAAGAATAGCTCAGGATGTTTTCGGCCATAGAGTCTTGTTCAGTTCAACTACAGAGGCAATCTGCAAACAGAAGATAGTGGCCAGTCAGCATTTAGGATCCAATAGCTAATGAAGCCTTTCTGAAAACATCCCTGACAATCATGTAGAGGATCCACTTTCTGTTGAAGCTTGTTGCAAATATCACACACACACACACACACACACACACACACACCCCGAGGCATCTCAGCTCACATCTACCAGTCTAATTATCTTTTGGTTTCCAGAAAGTTGGCTGTGACAAAGAAATTGGCTCGAATAAAGTTGAAGACAAATGTGGGGTTTGTGGCGGGGACAACTCCCACTGCCGCACCGTGAAAGGAACCTTCACTCGCACGCCAAAGAAAGCCGGTAAGGAACGCCCAACACCAATACTAACACAATGGCTATTTCTCCGGGTCTGATTTTCATCCAATGTTTATAATCCTTAACAAAGTTATGAGTTAATGGTGAATTCAATCACAATAATAAGTTACTCCTCATATTATAAATAGTTGTAACTGAATAGTACATCATTTAATGACCTTAGTTAGACCTACGTACTGTACCGTTCTACAGGAACCCGTAAAGTTATCATTGTTTTTTACCAAAGATGTATAAAAGGTTTGTCGATCACTCAATGCTTCTTAAGTTATTTACGAATGTTAAATCGTTGCGCTGGACTGTACTCGTGTTTTAGTCGTGTAGTATCAATGATTTGTTAGTACATTTAACAGTCAACTTCAATAAAGGGCGTATTCGCGTTTAGCTTTTCATTGCCATTAGTTTGGCTTCTTTTAACATCTAAAAGTTCAAAATGTTAACAAAGTCTAATTTCTAAAGAACAAGAATAGTTGTGACACACTGTAAAGCTGGACCCCAAAAACGTTAGTGGACTTTGTGAATGCCAGTAGAGCTGAAGTCATTTTCTCTTGTTCCTCTTTTTGGTTCACTTGCAGAGTATTGAATTTGAGTCAATGAAAAACTGCCCTTGAATCTTAAATCGTTTCAAGTGTCTACTCGATGTGGCCTGTTCGAGCATCACGAGACATTTTCTAATTCCACATTGCAGATTCGTGTGGTAAACCCCTGAGGAGAAAATAAGGAATCTTAACCACCAATGATTTCCTCAAATGAGAGATGGCAGGGGAACAGTGAGCAGGAACTTGACTCAGTAAAGTGCATTTATACAGTGTGAAGGCAGTGCGGTATTCGCTCCACGAGCACATTCATCCTGACAACCACTAATGAACGTCTTTATTCATTATTTGGCTAAAGAAACGTAATTACATTACGGTACGTGCGGATTGTTTTTGCATGACTTCACCGTCATTATTGTCTAATTTATCTGTAAGTTGTTGCCATCGCTCCGTACAGTTAGGCTCATATGGATTAAGACTCTTGGCATAATTAGCAGAGAAATGATTATCCATCGTTCTGCATTACTTCTGCACACAGCACAAATTTTCTACCTTTTTAACTCCCCTTAAAGTCATCCGCACCTACAGATATTAAAGGTTGTATTTTTAGGTTCATTAATGATTCGTGTTTTCATTCTGTACAAACTTATTTCATTCATTCTTATTTTGCCAAGTTGTTATCTCCCCACTGCAGCCACACAGGGCATGTTCAATTGACCGTAATATGTCTACAGGGTGAAGCGATGTGGTCACACACACACACACACACACACCAAACTACAATGAACAGGACTTGCTCTACTGACAAATTATTTTCTTTTGCTCGCCACTACAAAACTCACCAACCGTACGATGTCAAGCTGAACGCATTTTTATTGTATATTTTTATATTGCAGAGGTTCAAGGAAGGGGTGATTTCTCTTTTGGCAAATGTGTCTTAACATTCACTTTCAGCATGAATGGATCAGAGAGAATAATAATAATAATTAAAAGAATGACACATGCATTTAATTAAACCTGGCAATGGTTTCATGACGCCTTCTGAAATCCTTTTTGTCGCTGGTCTAGTCTGCCATGAATAATGTATTAGCTTGAGTTGTATTTAAGTGAAATAACATGTTTTAAGGTCTATGGCATCAAAGCACACAAAAAAAGACATCATTCCGTCACATATTTCCAACATGGAGTTTTTTGAGATTGCGATATGAAGGCTTCATCAAACTGTTGCAGGATATACTTTGTTAAAATTGTGATTGACCCTCTAGTGTAACATCTCACTCTCACTCACTGTCTTTAACAATAACCACTCGCCTTTTTTAACAGGAAAACAGTTAAGCAAGAGATGCCAAAAAGAAACCCCTTTGTTGGAAAACACAATATGCAAGTATCCAGTGTTACTGAATCACGGCCTCTTTTGTAGTGTTCTCTGTCTCCGCTTGTAGTGTGTAGTGTTAGAGGATTAGCAGATGAATGGCTAACACTGCAGAGACATGGGTGACGTAAACTGTCCCTTTCTCTATTCCTTGTCACCGATTAATTGTCCAGGCAGGTCTGTCCCAACGCAGCTGTCACTGGTTCATCATCCAATCAGCTTTGTCCTGGTGAAAACACTGGCACGTGTTGCCGATAGTTGTCATTGAATGTGAAAAACAGTCTCCTGAGCTATTGCAACAACAAGCTAACACAGCTGAAATCTTTGAGCACATAATAATGTCAGGTTAAACAGGCCTGCAGGCCTTTGGAGGGCACCTGTTGTAACCTCGTGCGAACTCAAGTGACAGTGTGCCAGTTGCATTCGTAATCAGCCCAGCGACTCCAATGCTTCCGCACCAGGTGCCCCAGAGTGCTGTGCCTGTGAACCCTAATGGCGAGTAATTATGGCGCTGCAATACAGTCTCCATGGTTGGCAAGTGCCACTCTGCCAACACAAATAGTTTGCTGCCTTGTCTGATGCAAATTCCCCTGGTCCCTGCGCTGCTAATTAAATATGCTTCTAGGTGATGTTGCTGCAGAATTGGTGAGAGGGAAAGCGCTGCGAATCTAACTAACTGATTCATTCCATTTTCAAGGGAAGACCAGAGGAGCCTTCCTCTTGCCCAAAGGAGCTCGAAATGTGTATTTGAATGAAACGGAAGATTCTAGAAATGTACTTGGTGAGTCACTGTAGGTTTGTGAGGGGTGGACATCCCTGGCAGAAGGCGACTTTGCTGTCCTAGTTGGAAAACTCCTGTTTGTCATGGCGTGTTGAAATATAGCTGAAGGCTCTCTCATTCACATCAAGCATGCAGAGAATCACTATGAACCCAAAGGACTCTAAAGATCATATTCAAGAGACATACTTTCTTGAAAACGTGGTGTAATGAACGTACGAAAGTATCACGAGTCATTTAATTACGCAGCGGCTGGTGGATATGAATGAAGAACCTTCATGGCATGTTTCAATGAAACGGTTTATTCCCCTCACACTTTACGTGTCTGTAGAGCAAAGTGAAAAAGAAAATGGGCGATGTCCACCTCTGCAAACGACAAGATGTTTCCCTGTCTGCTTATTAACCTATCCCTGTATTATCTTTCCTAACCCTGTTTGCTTCTGCTGCTGCAAACGTGCAAAGGTTACCTTAAGATGTTTCTCATTCCCCCTGGAGCTAGACACGTGATCATCCAAGAAATTGAGGCCTCCCCTCAAATTCTTGGTAAGTGTGACTTGTTACTTAGTAACGCTAATGCATGAAATCAAACAAAGGTTGACTCAATATCTGTGCATGGATGTCTGACAAAACCTTTCCACCGTCCTCCTCATCCTTTCCAGGAAGACAGATGGATACTTATAGTATCATAGATTATACAGTTTGCATAATGTATTACTTGTCACCTACCAGGATAAGACCAGGCTGGAAAATTAGTCCTCATATTGCATATTAATTATTCACAAAGTAATTAAAGAGACGTTTCTAGATTACAATCAGCTGAATCAGAGTTCTCTCTCTCACTTTTTTTGGGCATTGCATTTTTCTTGACTATGTTGAGGTGAATTTACAGCACCAGTCAGAGGGAATCTGCTCAGGACCAGAATAATGGAAACATAGAATAAGTTGGCATGCAGTATCTTTAATTGATATTAAAATATCAATTCTGGTCCTATGGGGAGACAAAAATTAAGCAAAATGGTATTTGTTTTTTAAAATAATTGTAATTAAACACATGGAACTTATGAGACCTTCAAAAGATGAACAGCACTTAAGCCTGATTACGAAACAGGCAATTTAATGAGTGCATCAGTATATCGCTGATGGCAAAGTACAATCACAAGAGTAAAAGTGTAGAAAAACACAACAAATAGACAACACTCTTTAAATCCATGTAACCACACTAGTATCCTGACACGGAGTTCAGCAGATCTACATTTTAGGTGTTTAGCTGACGCTCCTATGCCGTGCAAATTCCTAGATCACCAACCTTACAAGCAACCGGCAGTAAGGAGGGCACGGATGAGAAGCATAGTGCCCCGACAATATTCCTGTGACCCCTAGAATGATTAAATAAGAGAGAAGTGCTACAGTGACATCGTGACAGTTGTTTTGCTGAGACTGTCGGAGCGCCCCCCAAGCTGAACCTCCATGAACCTCCAGTACAGATTCATTTAGTGCCTGTGGACGGGTATCGCATCAGTGAGATGAACACAGAGGCTGCCGGAGTTCTGAGAAGTGACTCCATAGCTCTGATCCCTCGTTTATTTTAGCCCGTTTTTCCGTGGCGTTACTGCGACTGCTTGGAATGCTACAAACAAAAACATCCAACTGTTGAGCACTTGCAGGGTTCTGCCAGTTTACATCAGATAGAGGAGGGAAATTGATATACGCCTGTGGAGTAAAAGGTCTGGCATGTCAGATGGAGGTATAATGGCGGATAAATGGCAGGGATATAAAAACATAAATGGTATAACCTTGCTTTTCACACGTGAAACATAATGTCAGGTCAAATCATGAAAACAAAATAAATAAATACAACTTTTGACTTCATTAAAAGTATGTGAAGTCAAATCTGTCACGTGTAATGTCAGAATACTATTGTTCAAACATGTGTTCACATACGAACACCAACATGCTAGTTTGCGTCAGTTCTTATTAGACAGTTTCTCTCCACATTGGTGATCCTTTAACAAAGTGGGTTTCCTTTAAAGCGGTGCCTTGTAAGAATATATTTTTCTTCATCAATGCATCACTGAGGGTAACCTTTGTAAAATGAATGAGGAAAAGCAAAACTATTCTTCATGCCAACAAGTATATAAACAAACGGTTCCTATTTTCCAAGACATGGTGGTGATAATCAGGAAATATTTCTATGTCTCTATTTTCTACTCTGGGGTTACATCTGGAGGGGGAACCGCTGTCTTCTAGTAATCAAAGACAAGGGCAGGCCGTCATCACATTTGTTAATGCAGAATTTTAAATGTACTCTCCCCGTCCTAGGTAAGACTATAATCACCTTCCATTTTACTGGTGCATAAATCAAATTTAGGTCCAATATGATACTTATCAAAGCCTAATAATAAGGTGTTGACTCTTCCTGATTAGGATTAAATTGATGCCGTCAGAGGCTCTGAATAATTGGTCACTGCCCCCAATTTGTTTCCCACTAACCTTGTGGGTTTCTTGATAAACTTTGACATGCAGAAGGAAGTTTTTCTAGCTCAATCCACTATCACTCACAGACGCTCAATCACAGACAATCAAGAACGTGTCTCTAGCTCAATCAGTTCTAATCAAATTCCAAATTGGATGGAGCTCTCCTTTTTGACACATACTGGAGTGCCACCTCCAAGTTATGACGATGATAAAAAAGTATCTAATTTATGTATCCAGTTTCTTTAAGCGATGCGTGTGCTGTAGTGAGGATGAATTTCACCACATCTACCAGCGATGTGCGACTCCCAGCCTTCACACTGAGCGTACAACCTGCATCTTTTCTGTGAAAAGAGCTGCATATTAATATCCTCTGGATTTATCACGTTTGTTCCTTGTATAAATAAACTGTTGCGCAAACCTGCAGTCAACTGTCGGCCATTTGGAATTTTAGGATGGAAATATCTCCGCTTTCAAAATGTTCCCTCGTGACTTTTCTGTACAAACTAGTGTTGTTTGATTTTCACGCAAGGAAATAGTAGTTATTTGTATAACTACCCCTTCAGTTGACAGCTTGATAGCCTTGTTTTAGACCCAAGTGTTAATGTAACTAGAGCTCTGAAAGCTTTTTAAATAGGCTTGAACTCTTCGTGAAGTTCTAGGATATGATTGTAGTTATGTTGTATACTGCTGAACTGCTGTCACCTATAATAATGCAGGTAAATTGGATTCCCAGAGTCCCAGGTGAGCGTCAGCTACAACATGTCATTATTTGCACTGAGAGAGAGAACTCTGGCTTGGGAGGAAGTCTGGTTCGGTCAAAATAAACACCCACATCACGTCCTACCATGGTGAAGAGTTCAGATGGTTCTGTATCGTTTGGCGCATTTCATCTCATGTAACCAGTCCAGTAGTCCTTAGCCATGGTCAAAGAGAATAACAATGTTTGAAATAGCATGTGAGAGAGCGTTCTCCTGTGCTGGCATGAAGTAGAAAGGCCCAGTGAATGTTAGTAGTTAAGTTCGCGCTTCAGCAGATGACTGGAGCATGCCAGATGAAGTAGCCTGCACCATTACAAAGCATCTGTCACTGAGGGACATCTGTATGATGGGATTGCCTTTATTTTGACCATACAGTAGCATGCAGCTCAGGAAGGAAGTAGAAATCCTCCACTGAGACAGTAAACCAGCGCCCATCACAGGTGTAACAAGTCAACATTTCCGACTGTGTCAGTTCTGCTTTTCTGTGGGTGTCTCAATATGTCATGTACAGCAGCATTTACTGCGCCAAATAAGTGATCAGAATTTCTTCATCATGACTTTTATGTATGTAT
Organism: Acanthochaenus luetkenii; assembly: GCA_900312575.1. NCBI lineage: Eukaryota > Metazoa > Chordata > Actinopteri > Beryciformes > Stephanoberycidae > Acanthochaenus > Acanthochaenus luetkenii. The sequence goes on from OMOT01002901.1 coordinate 27,873, forward strand.
GCCCTACTTAGTCTCTTAAAGGAAGACACCTAGGTTTTGGGAGGTTGGCCCGTTTTTCAGCTTACCTGTTAAGTGATGAGAACGTGGACACCGAAACCATCCTTGTGTCCCCGGTGGATCGTTGGACACTTTAGCTACACTATGTTGAGTGATAGTAGGCAACTAGCATTATCTCAAAAGTGAGAAAATGAGAACTTCCAGCAGCTCTAAAGCAAAATATAAGTAAACTTAAATTATATGTGACGATTTTCACAAAATATGATATAATATAACACACTGTTTTGAACTAGCAGGGACTACTCTACCTGTTTACATAAAAGTGAAGGTGGTGGGTGATGGGAGACTATAGCTAAAATCACTGTGCAGCGGATGAATACTTTGCTCACCTAAGATTGTTCCAAAACTCAACCTGGCTACTTCAGCTATGTTGAGTTCATGATTTTTCAATCCACAGTCCATATAACAAAAACCACCTACAACTTTTTATTACTAAAAAATCTTCTTACTTTAAATAAAGTTAGTAGCCTATTATCATTCAACATAGTATATGCTAAAGTGTTAGCATGGAGCACCAGAGCTAAGGATCTACAGGGGACAAATGGATGATTTTGGTGTCACTCTGTGACAATCTCCCCAAAACTTGTTGTATTATTTAAAAGGTGTGATTTAGTTTTTAATACAGACCTTCATTTTTGTCTTTTGTATGGCTTGAATTTGCGCTACGTAATGTATTTAAATGTATCAAATGTATTTAAAACAGCTGATAAACATGCCTATTTTCATATCAGCATCCCATTCCTGATACATTTAATTATTTAAGAACTTTGGTGATGTTATTTAGACAAAATAGAAAATGAATATTATATTATATCATTGTTGGGGCATATACATTCCTACCCGGTGTCTCTTATTCAAGAAATTACTGCAAATTCCCCTTTTGTGAAAACCCATTTCAAGTTTGTCTGTGGCTCCTAACAAATGATTGATTACAGCAATCAAGAACCAGGCAACAGGGCATTACATTCTCAATGGAAAAGGAGAGGAAGCCAAGTCCAAAAGCTTCATTGACTTGGGAGTGGAGTGGGTCTACATAATCGAGAATGACGTGGAGACTCTGCACACAGATGGGCCTCTGCATGATGCTGTGGTGGTTCTGGTAATGCCTAGAGACTTCTTTATCTCTGTTCAATAGTACTATCTAAGTATATCATAGAATACGTTTTTGTTGCTCTGAAAAGTCATTTGGTTGACAGTGAATGCCGTATAAAAGAAGCAGCTCCATTGTTAACCATCCAGTTCAATCCCTTTGATAGGATTATACATTTGAGTTTGGGCCTTATTTCTGTTTTATAGGGAGCCGAAGCGGAAGTGTAGGCCGAAGCCTTCCCGTAGTTGACTAAGTGGCTGATGCGATTTTCCCTTGACCACAAAGTAGTATGTCATCTGCAACTAAACAAAGCAACAAATGGCGTTGAGATTCACCACTCGACACACTACGTAGTATAAGCTTTTAGACGATTTGCACGTTTTATTTTATTTTAGGGTGTACAGAAAATATTTAGCTTGTAACGATGGAGAACAACAACGTAGATTGTACGAACTGTTGACGATCTGTTGACACAATAAAATAAATACAAGTAAGTAATAGAATTTGAATTCACAGTGCAATAAAAACCGCTGATATAATAAATAATGTATATCTAAAATAAGGCTAAAGTACTGTTGTGCATGTGCAATCAAATCTGCTTATCGATCAGTTATAATACATATTGTATGTACAAAATAAATACAAATACAAATGTTAGTGTCTCAGTACTCAGCCTCTATCAGTATTCAATGTCATGTACTTAACATGTTGTGGTTAAGGTTACCTTTAATGTCCTTAATATGTTTTTACCTTTAGGTAGGTTTCTTGAGTGAGCATGCTCATAGTTTTTTTTCTGCAACAGCCTGCTTCATGTTCAGTCACTCACACAAATACACACATCTTTTAATTGGCTCATTGGTCAGAGTGATATTTCCAAGCAACGTCTTTGATTTTTCTGTCAGTGGCACAATGTCCAAGCATACAAACATGTAGTTAACTGCTTTATCATATAGAGTCCAGGCTTTCTCCTAAATTGCCATCCACATGCAAATTGAGGTCTGCATATTTTGACAGGGAATTAATTGCACTAGAAGACTTACAAGTCTTTCAACATATTGAAGAAAACAGCAGGGTTGTTTGAGCTCACATGTTTTTTCACGCAGATGTGACAGAAATTAATTTACAGTTTCTTGTAAAGTGTTGTACTGCTCAGCAAATTGAGACCCTTATTTCTAAACACTGCAGGTTTGCTTGAGTTAAGAATCACCAGGGTTTTGCCTCCGTGAAGGTCTGAGCTGGTACTTTACCTTTTATGTTGAGAATATTGTAGGACGTGTTTTCTATTTGTTTTCCAAAGAAGCAGGTGGAGGTGTTGTCTTTGTTGGTGCTCAGCCTCCCTGCTGTGGTGTTTCTGCACTGCACATCCCAGAGATCACTTGTCAATCAAACAGTGTGGACTGAGCTTGGATTTTCTGTTGATGTAGTTTGAGTTTCTTTAGGTGGCGCTCTTTTCTTTTATCTGTTCAGCCATGGTGGCTATCGCTGCTCATGTTAACTACCTAGTTCTTCTTCTGTTTATTCCAAACGAACTGCTGTTGCTGCTGTGGGAAACGTAAAACGCATCACTTCTTGTGTTTATTTATTTTCCTGACATTTATTTACCTGACAATGTTGCAGATTATTACTTTAGAGTTGTTCCTCAAATTGGTACAATCTTGTTTTTTCCCTAATGCACTTTCTTTCTTTTTTCGTGCTACTCTGGTGTGTTGTTCAGTCCAGCAGTAATTATTCTAATTACATTTTGCAGCAAATGGAACATAAACAAATCAGAAATTGTTACGCTATATTTTGCAATCGTGAGAGTATTTCCCCCCTAGATTTAGATAGCAACTGACATTATGCACTTCAATTCAGTGCTAATTTCTGCTACAGTTATTGATGGTTTAATAGTAAGTGGCCATTAATCTGTTGCAAAAGGAAACATTTCTGGAAAACATCTAGTGATTTCATTGGGAAATGTACTTTTCCCAACAAATGTATACAAACTTAATGTAATAGTTCAGGTCAAATTCGAATTATTGTCACCCAATATTTTACCTCGGCACAGGATATTGGCAATACTTAATTTGAATATGGGCAAAGCTAATATATATGAAGAAATTAAGTGTAGCATATGGGTATAGTGACCTGTTTTTCCTATAAAAAAAAGAAGATGTATGCTACACTTGACTTAGCCTTGAATGAAGGCCTCCTTACACATATGTAGTACATTTGTTGAAACCTCCATGGCTGGAGTGTAACATTTTGGTTAGCCAACTTTGGTGCTTACTTGGTTGAAGTAATCTTCCAGTGTGCATTCTACTATATGTAAACCTCTGTAATTTATTCTCAGAATGCCTCGTACCTAGTTTTCAATTGTTTTGTTCCTGCACTTCGGCAGGGTATTTTATTCTGCCAACAGTTTTCATTTGTAATTGAAATTGCTAATCTTCTCAGCAGTAAATCTGTAAAATATACCTGAGGAAGTAGGAAGAATACTTTTCTAAAGGTGGTTTCATACTGTGAAGTCAGACAGAACTGACAAATCCTGGGAAGCAAATGTGGCAATCTAAAAATGATCAGCAACCAATTATCCCACCATATGAATATGTACAGTACATGGTGTAATGGTTTTTACTGAACCATGAGTCATGCTCTTTCCCGTCTCCTGAAATTAAACACAATGCATTAATTTGCATACATTTGCACATACATTTTAATGCAAATATTCTGCATGGCAGAGCACGTTATAACAATATTGTGTTTCTCTCTGTGGTTTATAGATTATACCTAAGGACAATGAAACCAGGTCTACTTTAATGTACAAGTACATCATCCATGAGGATTCAGTGCCCATCAACAACAACAACGTCATCCAGGAGGACACGTTTGAGTGGGCTCTGAAGAGCTGGTCTCCATGCTCCAAACCCTGTGCTGGAGGTAATGCACACATCGCCATCGGATTAGAAACAGAAAGGAATAATCGGTTATCAAAAGTCTGCATTAAATGTAAAGTGTTGCCTGTCCTCTTTATGGACTATACAGTAGCAATAATGTGACAGTTATGCCATATGGAGTCAGAGTCCCAAAGAATGGATGATGACCAATCTTCCTCCATTATTTTATGTGTGTACAATGTCTCCAATTTTTGCCTAGGGTTTCAATACACCAAGTACGGGTGTCGAAAGAAGGGGGACACCATGATGGTCAATCGAGGCTACTGTGACGTCAGTAAGAAGCCGAAGCCCATCCGCAGAATGTGTAATCTACAAGACTGTACACATCCACAGTGAGTACAGACTTCCCAGCCTCCCTTACAGGAAAATATATGTTGTTTGGGCCGGTGTCAGTGTTGAGTAGATTCAAACCAGGAGACAGCTGCAATCTATAACACTTCGAGCAAATGTTTAAGTGGCTCCCATCAGTAAGGCTTGAATTTAGATGAGTTACTCTTTAAGTGTAGTGTCCATGATTACGTTTGAATGGAGCTGTTTGCTATCGGTCAAACCCTAATAGGAACACCCCGATTGAACTCGTGCAAACCAATCAACCGCTCTTTGGTCCACCTGAGATTGATAGGCTGGTCCCAAGTCAACCCCGCAAAACTGCACTGACGATACCGTATAATTGAACAAGCAAGTTGGAAACCGTAACGAGACTGAAAAACAGCCTTTCTTGGTGAAGGCACAACTACAGTAAGCTGCATGTAGGTGTCTTGCAAGCTACACTCCTAACAGGGTTGTGAGGTTATAGGAAATCTGAGGAGACTGGTGTGCTGGCTGAGGTGGCGGAGTCTAAATTCACACAAAGACCTGAGGGTGAAAGATTGAGTCTGGCTTGGTGTGTGAAAGAGTAAGGACCTTATAAGCTGATTAGTGGCAGAGGCTCTAAAAATTGAAATGTAAAAGCAGCCTGATGCTGACCTTAACAAAACTGAAGAGAAGCTTGGCCAGAATTATCCACGTGTTCAAAATATCAGATGTTTATTTTAGCTATAGAGCCACAATGGCAGCGAGAGGTGAACTTCATTACCCGGCCGGTAGCGATGCGCGGATCAACCCGCGGGTGGGGCGGGTTAGGGTCGACTGTAGATAATATTGAGATCGGGTCGGGCGGGTGCGGTTCAAATAGGCTACATACAGTACACATTTCAATTACATTTCAATTAAATTAAGGGAGTAAACCACTCCAATCTCTAGCTGGTTTATCCTGCCATCCGTAGGTCTTCCATTATATCCTGTGCACACTGCGCAGTGCAGCATTACGTACAGCCGTATAGTTACTGGCCTATACGTGCATTCAAGAGTAAATCAATTTGTCTTTGGGAAATTACCTGGCTGCTTGAATCACTTCGGGTCGTTGTTTTATGTGTATGAAAATGGGTCGGGCGGGTTTGGATATGTTTATGTGTCGGATCGAGCGGTCGCGGGTTAGGATACCAAAGGGACGAGAGGGAGGCAAAAGGTCTAACGTTGGTGAGTCCAGCTTTCTCTGGACGGAGCGCTGCTCACTGCTGTTCAGGAGACACTTTGTATTTAACTCTTCAGTTTTGATTTGTCACTTCCTTGGGGTGGAGAAGTCGCCGTATCCGACACCAGGATTTCATTTGGGAAAATAGGGAGAATCTTTGGGGTCTTGGAAGGATGGGACGCTCTTCTCTGTTGCAGTCTCACTTTGCGATTTAGTCTGATAAGACGGGTGTATTTTTACATGCAACTCTTTTAGTCTAGCGAAGCTTCAAAAAGTAAATCAACACTAAATCAAATAGGGCAGAACATTGCTCTTGCACTGCTCTGTATGGGCTGAACCTCAAGCATTGCTCTTCTGGCCACACCCCAATCAGGGATGTCAACGCAGGTGAAGGAAAACACCTGATAAGCTTGCCTCATGCCTTAGCTTGCCTCCTCCCTCCTTTAGCTGAAGAACAGGACTGTTCAGCCACATCCAACAGTCAGACACAGAAGATAAGAAGTGCCAATGAAGAAATGTGGGCTGGTGTGTCTGACAAAGATAAGAATAGTTGATGAAAATAGATAACGTGTGCGTATTTCCACGTTCACTGGGGATAGAGTTGGGCTGTTAAGTGTTTGATTATGCATGAACAAATCTCTGGTACATTTGCCTTATGCAACAGCTTAATCAACCTTAATGAGCTTTCAAATGAAGCAAACAATCTTTAAAAAAAAGTTCTGTCTTATCGATCAGAGTGAAATCTTTCTCCCCTTGTCTCCCTCTGTGCTGAGGTTTCACCTGACAGTGACGATATGCTGGTGTCTCTTACGAGTTCCAAAACATCAGCTGGCTGTTCAGTCCTCTCGTGTTAAAAGGACCTCATGGGTATTTCTTATTTTATCTTCAAAGAATTATCCATTAGCTACACTTCGTCTCACAATCCAGCGTTACATATCAATGCTGTCGCACGCACAGTCCCTCCACGCATATTAACTGCATTGAGAGGTTCAATGAAAGGAAATTGTGTTAGTTTTCTGATGGCGAGGCATTAAATTGAAAACTGATGTGAAGTAATTGATTTCTGAGATATGTGTTATGTTCACTCGGAACATGGCTGAACTGAATATCACGGCGTCATTCAGCACTTTGTCTCCACCTGCTCCAATTAAAAGTCCCAATTTGAGGTTGTTAGACACAAATAAAAGTCAGCCTTTAGCGTTTTAGCGTGGTAGATTATTATTTGTTTGTATTGTGTCATTTTGAAGGATTTGTTAGTTTATGTGGCGGAGGCATCAGCAGAATTGTGGCCCTCTGCTTTGTGAGTGGTGAGACTCAACTTCTCTGTGGTGTATCTGCACTCAGTCATTGTGTTTAGCAAACATCTCAGTCCTGCATGAAGATTCAGTCATTTCTGTGTTCAAAGCCATAGGTGTGTGTGTGTTCCTGAATTCAGTACTATATTCCTTGCAGCCCTGCCATATTAGTTGCCGTCTCACCAATCTGGATGTGATTGTCAGTCCACAAATATTGTCTGAGATGTTTATCTCTAAATCATCAAGGTTTGTTGACAAGGCGGTTGAAAAAAGTACGAGTATTTGTGAGTGTATATTCTTAACAAAAAAGGCATTTGCTATCTTTGCTATCACTGAATTGTTTCGATTGTAACACTAACCACATACAGAGTTGCGGGTAACGTGTTAGTAAAGTAATGTGCTACTGTAATAATGTTACTTTTTGGGTAATGTGGTAATATAACACATTACTCTTGACATTTTTATTTGTAATAATTGGTACACTTTAAATGTGTGTAATAATATTTTTTTACATTTTAAAAATTAGAAACGCGTTAACCTAATATCGTACATATTTATTCTACTATTTGTATTCCCTTCGACCAAAGCAGTTCGTTTATACAGCTGTTTCCATCTCCATGGCAACGACAGAACGCTTGGTCCATAACCTTATAACCATAAAGCAGCCTTTAGGCTGGGGACACATTTGAGGATTATCGGGACGATTTATACCAGATTTGCTCATACCAACAACCAGGAAAGGAAACTCAAATCGGAGGCTTGGTCGAAACCGATGGTCGGCAAAAGATGATCTGTTAGTGTGAGTGGTTCACAGATTCAATCTTAAACCATTCTGACCGACTTGCAGACTGATCTGAGCTGCTACAATAATATCAAACATGTCTGATACTATCACAGTTATGTCCTCACTTAGCTGTCTTTTTGCAGAAGCGTGAAATAAGTGTGCCCATAAATTAAGTATCTACAAATGAATCCAAACACTAGAGTCTGTAATGTGTTCTGCTCATTCTGTCTTGTAATTTCAGCGGTCCCAATGGATGCTACATGTCACTTCCCATTGCTCCTGGGGTTTTAGTCACAGTGATATTACATTACATTACAGCATTTAGCAGACGCTTTTATCCAAAGCGACTTACAAATGACATTACATTACAGAATTTAGCAGACGCTTTTATCCAAAGCGATCTACATGTCATACCGTTGGCAGAGGCAGCCATGCAAGGTACCAACCTGCTCAACGGGGTTAGGTGTCTTGCTCAAGGACACTACGACAGATTTTTCCCAGGAGGAGCTGGACTCGAACCGCCGACCTTGCAGTTGCGGGGCGGGAGCTCTACCTCCTGAGCTACTGCCGCCCCCGTACATGTATACATTGCATGCATCATATACCTAGTAAATCACACCATGCACCACACTACACTACACACAAACACATATATTTGCATGTCTTTGGACTGTGGGAGGAAACCGGAGCACCCGGAGGAAACCCACGCGATCACGGGGAGAACATGCAAACTCCACACAGAAAGGGCCAGGCGAGATTTGAACCCAGGACCTTCTTGCTGTGAGGCGACAGTGCTAACCACTGAGCCACCGTGCCGCCCAATATATGATATGTTGATAATCGTCCTCACAATACTTCACAATACGTCTATATAGGAAGAATTATCATACAGATGCTGTGTCATCATGTCATCTAAAAATCTGTAGAAGAAGGAAACAAAGACAGTTGCCTTACGGGGATCAATACAGTATCACAATGCTGTTCTCTGTTCTTGCAATCAGATGTACAGAGGATGGATTACAACAGTGATAAAACTGTGATGCAGTATCAGGAGCCTAACAAACGCGGTCTGATGTGAGATACGGAGTGTAGATTGCAGTCCGTCACATTTTTGGATAGTGGATGAGAATGAATTGTATTTATTGAAAAACATTAATTATACAGCATTATTCTTCAAGAGTTACAATTGACAATTGACGCCTGAAATGCTTCATTGCAATGGCTTGGGGAACAGGGAAGAAACAAAACATGTTCCATGTCCCTGGAGATTTTGAAAAGAGAAAGATGATTAAGTACTTAACAGAGTGTCATGGAATAGAACATGGGTTTTATGCCATTCCCACAAAACCCATCCTTGGCTTTCTTTTGGTTATTGAATTATGAATCTGACGACTCCATAAAGTACCTTTGCCCTGGACAGGCTTTATTTATTCTGTTTGATTGAAGACATTTGCCAATCTCAAACTGATTAACTGAGCTCTTGATGCCACTGCTGACAGCACTGCTGAACAGATTTAAGGTGCATTCACACCAAGCATTTTGGACAATTGATTTCAAACTCTGAAGTATTTACTCGTTTCTTTTGGTACATGACAACAATGCCATTCAAACTCGGGTGGCACCAAATCACAACACTGAGACTGCCTTTATTACAAATTGCTCTGGTAATCCCTTCACTGGAGTTTCACTCAGTAAAACGTAATTACAGTTATAATAAAAGTGTATTAATAATGCCTTTCTCCAGAGAGTGATTGCGTGATATGATTAACAGGACAACCCAAAATTCAAATATTTGTTTTTTCTTAATGTATAAGCAATGTGAGTCCAAATTACATGATTGTCTACTCTAAGATGTTTTACAGTCAATTATTTTGTTCCCAAGTAACCAACAACAAGCAATTTATCTTGCCACTGTCAGTTGATCGCTATGGAGGGAAACAAATGTTTAATGTTCACATTAGGGTAAACTATCCCTTTAAGCAAAGCCTTAATAATGTGGTGAATGCGTAGCCTCTGAAATTCACTGAATTATTAACAAATGTATTATCTTTCCACTTCTTGGCCCTTCGTTGCGCACCACAGATTCCCCTAAGTGTGTTTCTCTCATTACAAGATAAGCTAAAGCTGCTGTACATCTGGAGTAATCTCTCCTCCTATTGATTTGTCTAGGTGGATCTCAGAGGAATGGGAGCATTGTCCCAAAACGTGTGGCAGCCTCGGCTTTCAGATCCGGACTGTGCGCTGCGTAAATTTTCTGCACGATGGCACCAACCGCTCCGTCCACAGCAAATACTGCAGTGGTGAGAAACCAGAGAGCCGGAGGCCTTGCAACAGAGTTCCTTGCCCCGCCCATTGGAGAACCGGGTCGTGGTCAGAGGTTCAGTATCCATACTATTACTATTTGAAGAGTTTATCAAAGGGCTTTCAGGTTGCGTAACGCACCAACAGCTCTTGGGCAACAGTGGTCGTGAACAACTGGTCGTGTTTCTAAACGTACAACTCGGCCGTGCTGGTTTTTGACTGGGAACTGATCACTTTGCCACTGATACATCTGACCGATTATGTGTTTAGATAATGTCAGCTAGTTAGCTAGCTAACTATAATAACTGGTGAACTAACTGTCACTGTCTTATATATAAATAAAGATTGATTGATTGATTGATTGTGAACACTTTGATTTGCGCACTAGCTAACGTTGCATGCTAACATCGGTTACATGGTTAAAGTCACAATGAAACCACATTTTGAGAGCATCTTGCTTCCTAAATGAGATGTATTACCTGTTGAAACTGGATATTGGGGTGGGACGTCATGCGGGGAGGGATCATTCAATAACCAATGGGATATCAGTTAGGCAGTTTTATTTGATGGGAGGGTCAGAGGAGGAGGACTATTCAAAAATCTTTGATGTTTTAGTGGTTGGTCACCACTACAGATTTTCTGTGAAGTAAAAGTAATGAGATTTTGATATAAATATACAATTTGGCATATTTTTCATTTTGCTTTCATTGAGCTGAAGGTCAAAATGGCCAAATTGTTTGTGTATTACAAAGTGTATATGGAATGCGTTCTTGTTCAAGGTTTTGTAAACATCATTTTATTTAGTGAATTATGGATTAATTCACACCTGCATTTGTTCTCAGTCATGGTTGTGAATTTAATATTTAATGTAACACGGTATATAAAAAACGTTTTTTTGATATTCATCCAGAACTTGTAAATCTGCTGTGTAAAGTAAAGCTGGTGCAAAGTAAAGGTAAAGTAATACCAGTGCAAATGCCATTGTGACCAAAAATAAACGGACATAAGGTGAAATGTTGTGGGGGATGAAAGAACATCGGCAGAAACGAGTCATGCTTGTATTCGTCCCTACTCCTTACTGATACGAGGTCAGCTGTGTAAAGAGAGTTGCTCGATGGAGGGTGACCAACAAGTTGGCCAGCTTACCCGACGACTTACATTTCAGTTTTACACTCTGCTGTCTACACTCTGCTGTATGTGAGTGAGAGTTTCTGTTTCTGCACTTTCCCATAGTGCTCGGTGACCTGTGGAGAGGGGATGGAGAGGCGTCTGGTCACTTGCCGGATTGGAGATCAGTGCAACGGGGAGAAACCTGAAGCCATAAGACCATGCAGACCAGGACCCTGCCATGGTAAGCAGGTCCATTTATCCACATGTACGGTATACAGTAAGTTCATTTATTTATACAGCCATTCTCAAATGACTTTACAGAAAATGAGCCAAACTAGATCTACCTGAACATCAATCAATGGAATTACAGAAGACTATAAGACAAACATAGGAAAACAGAACAAAGCACAAGACACACAATACACATTTTTAGCAGGACATATCAAGCCTACGTGTTCTACGAGGCCTAAACTACCGGCACCATCAGCCTTAGACCCTCGAGGCTGCAAGGAGAAACGTCCAAGAAAACCTTATTAGGTGAAAACATGGAAGAAACCTTGGGTGGGCCAAGTCAGAGAGGGATCCCCCACCAGGATGGCGGAGCGGGGAACAGGTGGCGGGACAGACAGTGGAGAGGGCGGTAACATAGACAGTGACAACTTCCAAGAAAACCTTATTAGGAAACAGATGAGGCGATGCCATAATACTTCCTTCAATAAACTTAACACCATACATAATATCCCCCAGTCTTTCCCAACATGAATAAAAAGTGTCTTCTGTTATTAGTGCGGGTTAGAGTATTTCACTCTGTTAGGCCTTTAGACTCTTTCAATAAAACTGAAATGCCACGTTGATATTTGCAATTGGGATACAGGTATAAAGTGGGATTTAGACACAAATAACACATATACATGTATTGATCTGTATGTGGCTGCAATACAGTATCACTGAAATGAAGCTTCACGGTCGCCAAATATGAGAAAAAGCACTGTGATACTTGAGAGAACATCACTATTGTGGGATATGAATGGATACTCTTTTCATGAAGCACACTGATGAGGTGAATCCAGGTAAAAGCCATTATCCCTTTTTAATGTCCCGTATTAAATCTATACCAAATGAGGAGATGTAGATAAAGAGAAGCAGCTTTGAGACAATTCAGATGTGAATTGTGCAAAAAGTCTAGTTTGATCAGGGCAGATCTGTTGATATTAATGAAGCTCGGGACATTTTTCTAAAGAAAGCTCTTTCTGCTGAATATAGCACAAAAGAGCTACAGTTTCCTTTATGGCATACACATTGAGCTGTCAGTATAGAATGAAAGTGACACTTCAATGATCTGTTGTGTATTCACTCCTGCTGAGCCCTTTTCATCTTTCCAATGCCTCCTCGCATCACTTTGTGAGATGCACTGAGCTTATACTGCATGTTCTTTGACTTTCAGATGAGCCATGTAATGGAGACAAATCCATCTTCTGCCAAATGGAGGTCCTGGCGCGATACTGCTCTATTCCAGGCTACAACAAACTGTGCTGCGACTCCTGCAGCAAGCGCAGCGGCACTCTGTCTCTGTTCTCCGAGGCAAGCGAGACAGAAGAGCAAGGCCGCTTTGGATCGGCCTCCCAACTCCTAGAGACTTTGACGGCTTCGAATGCGGCCAACGGCATCCGTGGTGGTAAACAAGGCTCCGGTAAACTAGGCTCCGGTAAACAAGGCTCCGGCAAACGGTCCGTTACACGCAATGCCTGAGAGGCGGGCAGATACTCCTAAGGGTCAAAGGTCGGGGAGCTTGACAGATAGTAGGTGGCCTACAGCGTGTTCTGAGGTGGAAAGATTAAAGTGACAACCTTCCCCTTCAGGACTCTAATGTACAGTAGATATCCAGCTTCATCCTGAGTCTTCTCACCTCATAACACCACAGAGAGAGAGAGAGAGAGAGAGAGAGAGAGAGAGAGAAAGAGAGAGAG
>OMOT01002915.1:2911-13203 GCA_900312575.1 Acanthochaenus luetkenii
AAGACAAGGCAAAAACCTGCACAGCAAAGAATGGGCAACCTGACTGAAGTTCACAGGCCCGGCACCTTGGGACCATTTAGTCGGTATTTGCCGACACGAACAAGTCACTCCAAAAACGGTGGAAACAAGAGAGCCGGTGGACTCTAGACGTGGTGAGATCGACTTCATGGACGCTGTGAACGCCACTGCGAAGTCACTTTTCCATGCTATGAAATAAAGAAGATTAGTACCCCGGCTCTCTGTATTTTAATTTGGAGAGAGAGAGAGAGAGAGAGAGAGAGAGAGAGAGAGAGAGAGAGAGAGATGCTCGCGTTAGCAATATTTCACAATCACATGGAACAACGTGAATTACATGGTAGGGTGGATATTTCATTTGCTGAAGCTGTTGTTTTGAACATTTCAATTATATCCAGTCATGTATTTTGCCTGGGCGCCAGCTGGCTTTAACCCTCTTTGCCTTGTTCCCTCAATAATAATAATCATAATGGTAATAATAACAACATCTCTCCATGTTTCCTGTTACTTTGTGTGTCAAATATTAAAAGTTATGCATATAAGTGCCGACCACCACATATCTGAAACTGAGGCAGGTGGTCAGATGAAAAGGTCACAGCGAGTCGGTCTGCTGCCTCTGGAATTCTAATCATGGTAATATACATACAAGCACCTGTTCGACTGCACTGAAACATGCAGCTCACCTGAGGGTCAAACATGTGTATCAACACAGTCAATCTGTCCTTGTTCTGTCGTTTCTCTACTGAATCGCCATAATGATACACCAGAGCTCTGGTGGACTGTTTTCCTTTATGTCTTTTGTCATCACAATAGTGTTTTTCGGGCTCCTTCATCAGCGTTCATCAGGGTAATACGCCTATAATCTTCCAAAATGAAATCTAAGAGTTGTCTGTGCTTCTGCTTTTGAAATAAACCTAGTAATATCCATCCTATAGTGGAGATATTGCATTTTCCTCAGTATCTCCTGTACTATTAATAATGCATGCACACACACTCACACACACACACGCGCATATGTGTGTCTTGCATAACACGGAAATCACAGTCCCCTGATTGGTGTCGGCCAGTTTTCCCTCAGGATTGGATTTGTGCTTTCATTTACATGGTCTGGTTGTTTTTTGATCACAAGAATAAATCTGGCCATATAACATCTTCACACAAGATGAGATGGTAAATTGATAGACAGAAAGGTCGATAGATACTAGAAATTATTTCATCTTCATATTCTTGCCCTTACAATTTAGGACCTGGCCTCTCCATCTGACCTCTGCTCTCCGTGATCAGAAGAAAGAGGGCGACCACTGCTGCTGTAGTTGCCTGGTTACAGTTTCCTCAGGGGGTTTCATTGGGTTTCATTGGGTTTCCTTCAAGCTGAGGAGCGCCAACCTATTAAAGGCACTTCATTAAACAGAGGAGCTTGTCCCCGTCAGCAGAGCTAGTTCATTCAGAAGGTTCACCTCCTTGTGCAATCAACGGTCTTGCCTCAGTCACGTGGGAAGGAGAAGAAGGACGTCTACAATTATACAACTTAATGCTGGGAACACTTGACGACGAATCACTGTGCTTTGGACTTCCAAGACTTGCATTGGCTTATCGAGGCTGCATGTCGTACACAGCGAGGTTCATACGCCCAAACACTCAATGCAAAGTAAGTGGTAAAGAATTCGTAATCCATATGTAAGGTACATCTATTGGATCCACCACGGCCTGTTAAAAGACGCATCACTCAGGTGGTCATCTGGATGGAAAACTCACAGATTTCGATCCATCCTCACCAAGTTGAAGAACCCCTGTCTGCATTCAGCACACAACACTTGAGTTTGGAGGCTGCGACGTCACAGCATGCGGTGTTGTTGTGGTTCTCGCACGGGGCTTTTCCCCTGATGTCCACTTGTATTAGTTCACTCCGCTTCGAGACCAATTGGAGCAAACCTAGTGGGCCTTCAAGGTCTGTGTCTCCATCGTCTAGTGCATCACATGACATTACAGCATTCAGCAGACGCTTTTATCCAAAGCGACTTACATATCATCTTACCGTCGGTGGAAGCAGCCATGCAAGGCACCAACCTGCTCAACGGGTGCAATTTTGGGGTTAAGTGTCTTGCTCAAGGACACTACGACAGATTTCCCCCCCCGGAGGAGCTGGATTCGAACCTTCAACCTTGCAGTTGCTGGGCAGGAACTCAACCTCCCGAGCTACTGCCCCACTTCCCTTGTAACCCTTTAGTTGCTTTGATGTTTACGCTTAAATATAAGTATATAAAGTTCCTTGCCGTGTTTCTGATATGTCTCCGATTTTAAAATGGAGGACAGATGGGCACTGGGTGGTGGCGAGGTTTTGCTCACAGCAGTACTGGTCTTGAGTAAATATTGTTTGTCCTGCACTGCAATTGCCTACCATGTATTTATTCCTTATCGAATCAGTTTCAATAAAGGACAATACTTAATCCGCACGGCGAGCAGGGTATGTTCAATGAAAGTGGATGCAATTTCATTAGCAAGATGAAGCCCGTGGAAGTGATTATCTCTCTCGTGTGTTTGCGGAGTAACGGCAGAGTGGCGGACAGATTGACATACTTTGAAAAACACACTTTCCATTGGAGATAAGCACATGTCCAACCCTGTTCACCAGTCAGCGGGATAAGACAGGGTGTCGTATCACTGTCAAATCTCCATGATGAATGCAACTCAATGTGTTATTCAATTTGTTTAAACTCCGTACACTATTGGCAAACATGCACATGTGCCGCTTAATCAAATAAGTTTAATGTTGCTTATCCGACCATGAATAAGCACTTTCTGTGGAGTGGAGTTGAAGCAAGCTGGGCAAACAATGAGTCATCACAATACAATAAACTGTCTTAAAACACATGTCCTCACAGTGAACAAACACAATCAATTACAGTATATCACAATATATTACAGGAAATCACAATAAATTACAGTATATCACAATATATTACAGGAAATCACAATAAATTACAATAACAGTAAATCACAATATATTACACTAAATCAAAATAAATAACAGTAACTCAAAATAAATTACAGTATACCACAATATATTACAGCAAATCACAATACATTACACTAAATCAAAATAAATAACAGTAACTCAAAATAAATTACAGTATACCACAATATATTACAGCAAATCACAATACATTACACTAAATCAAAATAAATTACAGTATTGACAAGATCATATACAACCCATGTACAGAAAATACTTACTTACTTACTTTATGAACCAGTCAGGCATTGAGACGCTACAGCAAATCTGACAGTAGAAACTCACATTTCACATTGTTTTCTAGCACCCCCTGGTGGCTAAGTAGAGCGATCCCGCGCAGTTAGATTATCTACAACTGCAACGCAAGCCTAATTAACGCGTGGCTTGTATTCATGATTTGGACAAAAAGCATCTGAGGAAATGACCGAAACAACACTGATATGCTACTGTGACATTGTATTGTTTTTTATGTATGTTTTGTGCCCATTTTCCATGTTGGTGACACTGCCCTAAAAGAGAATACAACCACGTAAACTGTGGGAATAAACTATTATCATGCAGAGTAGACAATGATTTCATAGAAATGCGTGACAATGCTCTGACCACCTGATCAGGGAACAGGCATATCCACAGACAGCTAAAACACAGACTTACAAAAGGGCACACATGAGCAAAACTCACAAGCAATCTCCTTATTCTGCAATGTTTGGCGAAAGGTGGTTCTTCAGCACAACACAAAACACTGCAGGGTGTCCATTTCTGGAAAACAAAAACAAAAGAATAAAAGTGCACAGTGGGAAGGAGGAGCTTCCAATGCTACCATGACCTACAAACAGCTCACGCTTACATTGCCCAGCGCGTCTGAAGGGCTGCCCAGTCCCCTCTTCGCCCCCCCGGGCTCAGGCCATACGACCAGTGCTGGCAACAGCTCCGTGGCACTAAAGTCCCCAAAAGCAGCAGCCACAGCCCCAAGGTTTTCCTCTCCGTCCTGAAAACAAGCACGTTCACGTCACACATGTAAACTCGCCATTGCTCATTTCTTGTCTTTTGAACAAATCTAAACGTGCCCAGATTTCTCATTTGGCCCATTGCTGAGTTGTACCTTTCTGTGCACAAGGTAGGCAGCTTCTCTCCGATTTGTCCTTGTCGTTGGTTGAATGCCGCTGCACACTGGTTTTCCAGGGCTTATATAGGCCTGTGCTGTGTTTCCTCTTAGCCCAACACTTCACTGCAGGGGCTCACAAAGTGGGATTAAGCCACATTTACTGGCAACCTGCGGAGGCTTTTAAAAGATTACATTGCATGTGTGAGTTTTGCACCAACAAGCTTTGTGTGTGGCCATCAACTGAGACACAGGCCCAGCTACTCGATTCTCATTTTCAAGTACTTTTATAAAGTCATATATGTATCTAGAGGTGCAATAGATGTTCATGCATTTGCAACTAAGTAATAATGCAGCAACAGATGACAATGGCTTATTTATCTTCATAGCAGTTTATTCATAACAGTCATTCACGGAAACATATTTCCGTGGTCAAGTGCAGTAATTATAGACAGGGAGGATTACACCACACACTGTCTTAAAGAAACAAACCTTCGACCCATATTGAATTCAGCAAGACGTATCAAAATAAATAACTGGAGCTCTTACATAGATTTTCACACTCAACGGTGAAACACTACATGATTGCCTTCATCGTTCATTCTCACAGGCAGGGTACCTGCCAACTACAACTGAGGGAATAAGATTGCATCTGAAAGGCTTGGAGCCACAGCTAGAGGAACTTCACCAGTCAAAGATGAGTAATAGCTCTTCGAACATGCAAACAAGACGCTTTCCAGTAAGAACTGAAAGGAGATTGATCCTTGACAAATGCAGTGCAGCAACAGTTACAACATCTGACTACTCCAAACACTTTTAGATGTTCTGGAAGCATTGGAATTGGTTTACGTTAGATTACGAGCACCATTTATATTTGGGCTAAAAGGTATGACGTGTTACAATTCGCACAAGTTGAAAGAGTGATAAGAGTGATTACATGCTTCACATGGAGCATGTTTCCAGGCAACCACACTTCTCCTGACCGGGTGGAACATGACAAAATGAACATCTCACACAGCAACATTGTCTTCCGTTAAAGCACAAAGAGTTGGATTATTTTCTCATATTTAGGTATAAGGAATAATGAATTACATACACATACTTGACAATAAGCAAAGCCACAGTGAAATTACAGTTATAGATCAGTCACACACAGGGTAAAAAAAAAGAGGTATTCACAGAGCGCAAAACGAGGGAAAGCTTTTTAAGTAAGCTATATTCAAAGTAGAATAGAAGAATGTATTGCATACCCAAGTTGTGTTGAAAACTAGTCCTGTAGCTAACAGCGCATTTAGCCATTCAGACTGTGCTATTGTATGGCTTTGGCGTGCATCGCTTCCTTTCAACATGTATCCAGCAAAAATAAATTACTTACTTTGAGAAGAACGTACAGTTACACAATTATTGGTAACTGAACCCCTTCGATTTCTGCAGCACTGAGTGAAGATCATTACAGTGAACTTCACTGCACACAGACAATCCGATAATCTTTGCCTCCCAGTAATGTGTCAAGTAATACGAAATGGATATACATTGCGTGAAACATTAAATGAATATAGCTATTGGATTGCATCCATATTTACCTACACTAGGAATATTACTTTGTTTTGGTGACAAACGCAGTTGAACATTTAAAAACATCCTACCGTAAAAACATACAAGGATAACCCTGGATAAACTCTAGTGCAAGGTATTTAAAGCTAACAATCATAAAGGTGGAATGCCAGGGATGTGCATACAACTACCTGTATTGCAAACAGGTACAGAGAGATTGATACAGGGGGGGCAGATTGGACTTGCAGGTGTGTGCTGGAGTTATCTGACACTCTGAGACATGTGTAGAGGGGTCAGCATCTCTTCAAAAATGGCTCCTTTCACATTGGATCCTCTCAGGTTGGCTTCTTGTAGATCACAGCCGGACAGGTTACAGTTCTGCAAAAAAAACGCAAACGGGGACAAAACAATAAGACGGGATTGGAATGGAATAATTAGTTAGGGCAAAGCACTCAAATGCGCACAGACGCACCTCGCTGTGAAAGTTGCAGTAATGGAAAATGAGAAAAGGCTTTCTGAAAGGCTGTCAATATTTTCCATTGCACATTCCACAATTTGATGAACCATTTCCATCCCACAGGGGCCAGAGAGTGCTTAAAATGTAGCTCTGCATGGGGCTGAATTCAATACATGAGCACTTACTGCATCTGACAAACCACTTCTGCTGTTACATTTTATCTTTAGCATATGAAGTGGTTTGAAAGATATTTACAAATTCACAGGCAATGGTACTGTGGCCACGTTATCACAACTCCTTTTACTTTTTGTAGGATGCCAATGGCTTGTTTAAACTTGATTTCTAAAAAAAACAATGTCATTTCACCCAAGAGAAAGTAAGAAATGAAAATTGAGTGATAATTAACACTGAACTACACAGTTAAGTCAAACTTTGTTAAGTTAAACTTTGGTTCAACAAACTATTCCTCAGTATGAAGAAGTGGTTAGGCTGCATTCATCAAGGGAAAATCCACCCTAAAGCCATTATCACCATAATTACCAATTACTTTGTCTTTTTTCTACAGAAATGTCCTGTTTTTTAGGGTTTGGTATCTGGCTTTTGTCATGCCGTGTTTGTTGACTGCAAGGCACGAGAAGTTTAGGGCTAGCTTTGTTTTACTGGTAAAAAAATATCTGTCACATCTGTGAAGCACAGAGTCGGTCCTGCTTTCAGTCATGGTGAAGGGTGGAAAAACCATACAGGAAACGTTTAAACTGTCAGATATGCAAGCAACATACGTAGAAACAATACATTCATGTCATTTCCACATCCTAATAGTCTTTCATTAATTCCTGAAATGAACCTCTTAAACAGACAACCTGAGGCAGAAAAGCCATTAAATTCCAATAAAGATATAAAGATCAAACCCATGTTAGCCATTGTATTAATTGGTTATCTATTCAACAGGGATAGTGCATACTACTATATTGCACCAGAGTTAATAAAGCCCTTTTTCCCCCCGTTGCCCCTGGGCCTTGGGAAAGACATTGTTAGGTTCAACCTTAGGTAACTTTATCTTACATTTTGGGAATCTTGCAGCTGAGCCATCTTTGGTGAAGTTGTTTTGGGGTAAAGATCAGGGTTACAGCACAAATATATTTCAACATCTATAATCACATTTATTCAGATCCTTTCTGTTCCCTGCATGAATGTCTTCCGAGTGAACTTGCCTGGTTAAATAAGGGTTTATTAACACAATCCCCTCTGACAGTCTTAACTTACCTCAAGATCAGTCCCTGCTAAAGTGGCGCCCCGCAGGTTACAGTTCTTCAGCTTGGCATTTTTGAGAGTGGCCACACGCAGGTTGATACCAGTCATCTGGCTTCCTTCCATGTCAACTCCTTTCAGATTAGCACCTAATTACAAAAACATTTTGCTTAAAACGAGGTTATAACCGTAGGACCATCTCCTCCTAAATTAAGCAATGTGATGGATTACCCTCCAGGTTGGCCTTCAGTCCAGATGGATGCTCAAAATTGCATCCTTTGAGAGAAGCCCCCTCGGCATTGGAACAGAGCATCTTCACCCCTTGTAAGTTAGCACCCTTCAACAGAGAAACCAAACATCATCCGTATTCAGTGTTTTTCTGCATCTGGAAATATTATGCAACCCCCCTACAGTGGATGCCTGTTTCCCAGCAGTCATCAGACAGAGGAAACAATAACAGTCTGCTTGGTTGGTTGTTAATATTTTTTACGGTATGGGGGGAATTTGAGAGTAGATGTGGACCTTGAGCAAACATGTTTGTCCAGTTACCGGGAAATGGGTATAGTTCAATATAATAACTTCCAGACAGGAGGTGTGAAGTGGACAAATACCAAAAACAATAGCAGTTTTTTACCAGGAGGAAGGCCAACAATTACAAATAAAAATAAAGTTTGTGTGTGCCCCACCACAAAAATGAACAGCTTTAAGAGTGCATTCCCCACTTGGTACATGTCTACCAGTATAAATTAATTATTCAGTGATGGCGAGGAGTTTCCAGACTCACATCCAGGTTGGCTCCAGAGAGATCAGCCCGCTCCAGATTGGAACAGCAAAGGTTGGCATGTGTCAGGTTGCAGCGGCTGAGGTTAGCCATCTTGAAATTGATGTAGCGCAGGTCAAGCCGAGAGAGATCAGCCCCACTGAAATTAAGGCCCTAAAAATGGTAATCAAGAGTGTCAAACATTAACTTGACCTGATGTTATCAAGGCAGACATTGTGTTTGGTGTCAATTCTTACGAAAATTAAATCTTCCACTAGCTGTACCTGGCAACGGAGCTCCGACTTGGTGGGCGTGGCCAGTAGAAAACGAACAAACTCCTTTCGGGAAATGGGAGAGTGGTCTTCAGGTGGCTGCGAGTTCTGATTTGAAAAAACAAAAACATGTGGCAAGTCAATACACAGTCATGGGAGTATTCACATTACTAATGCATATTATCCATCGTCCACCCTTCAGATTACCTTTAATGCTACTTCCAACTGTTCAGCAAGCTGCTCAATTCCAAAGAACCGAGCCTCCTCTAGGACACCTGGAACACAGGTCAGACACTTTCATTTACTGTGGCATAAACCACAGGGGCGACATCATTCAGTGAGTCTGACCAGATCCACTCAGGTGACCTCTGTGAGTGCGATCAAGCCTCAGGACATGCAGCGCTGTGGAACTTAAAAGGGCCAGACTTACCCCGTACATTGATGCCATCATTGATAATGAGCTGACCGTGTCTCAAGTAGTTGAGAATAGGCTCAAAGTATTCGGGGCTGCGGTCGATGAGGTAAGCCCCGCGCTCATCCTGCTTGTTCCCCCACACATCTAGAGCAAAGACGGAGGCTCACAAGACCCGTTCTAACAGATGGCTCGCAACAACAACAACAACAAAAATGGTTACTGACTGGTCGGCTCTGCAGTCTGGTAGCAACTTACCCTTCTCTCCAAACATGTGGGCGAGCATACTCTCTGGCTCCTTGCTGACCAAGGTGCTCCTGCACACAAGACAGAACAGTTCTGATGAGGGCCACGATAACCAAAGAGGAACAAAGATAGATCCCAGGAAGATAAATAAATACTGCGGCACAGAAATCCTACGTTTATTACAAGTGAGCACAGCGATTAGGACCATGCTTACCTGGTGGTGGTGAAGATACGACCACCAATATTGAGGGTCAACCAATCAGTGTGCGCTCCAGGCTGATCGGACGTGACCTTGACTTCATTCTGAGGGTCTGAAATGTGCCATTTAACACAGACAAGATGGAGAGCAAGTCTCAGAGGTGTGCATTCTTTCAGTAGGCATTACACTCAAGTGACGTATTTCCGTGCAGACCAGGGGAAAAGGTCACGACAACACTCACCAATAGGGTTGCAAAACTACGGGAATCTATACGTTGGAAACTTTCAATTTGAATTTTTGGGTAATTTATACTACTGTATTTACCTTGTCATATAGACATAAATATAAACATTTTGTTTTGTCATAAACACACATGCATGCAAACATTCCTAATACAAATTATTAAAATGACAGTTTTTTGTGAGTAGAACTTTAATGGATTATTTCATTGATTGAACAACAAAAAACATGAATGTTGAATAAAATAAATGTATTCATTCCCCCCAAGAGAGTCCCATTCAAAATGTAAAATGAAAGCATTTAGTCAAGCTTCTCAAGCCTCTGTATCCTTTCAGGTCTCAATGCTTTATTCCTGGACCTCATCAACATCCTCCTTAAGTATCAATGCTTTATTCCTGGACCTCATCAACGTCCTCCTTAGGTCTCAATGCTTTATTCCTGGACCTCATCAACAGCCTCCTCAGGTCTCAATGCTTTATTCCTGGACCTCATCAACGTCCTCCTCAGGTCTCAATGCTTTCTTCCTGGACCTCATCAACAGCCTCATCAGGTCTCAATGCTTTATTCCTGGACCTCATCAACGGCCTCCTCAGGTCTCAATGCTTTATTCCTGGACCTCATCAACGTCCTCCTCAGGTCTCAATGCTTTATTCCTGGACCTCATCAACGTCCTCCTTAGGTATCAATGCTTTATTCCTGGACCTCATCAACGTCCTCCTTAATGTCCATTTCCTCAACATCTGACTCGTTGTCATCTTTGCCGTCACTGTCCAA
>OMOT01002959.1:7590-22833 GCA_900312575.1 Acanthochaenus luetkenii
CTGCGTGCCATCGGCAACATTGTGACCGGTACAGATGAGCAGACTCAGGCAGTACTGGATGCCGGGGCCCTGGCCATGTTCCCGCTACTGCTGCGCCACCACAAGGCCAACATACAGAAGGAGGCGTCCTGGACTCTGTCCAACATCACCGCGGGCCGGGACACCCAGATCCAGGAGGTCATCAACGCGGGCCTGGTCGAACACCTGGTCGATGTGCTCAAACGAGTATGTTTTTACTGGTTGGAAATGTGCTTTTGTTTTCTCCGTTTTTATATTATAATAGGACATCAGACATCACTTTTGGCTCTGGTAACTTGTGATGGGCATTTGGCATTATAATATACTTGTAGACTAAATGATTGTTTGATTAACCGATGATGAAAATAATCATTGGTTGCAGCACTAGAGTCCACTTTAGGTCAAATACAGTTGAACAATTTCTACTATGGCAGGCGCCCTTAACTGCAGAAGTAAGTTTACTCAAGGTGGCCTCTCATCATCCTCTTTCCTTCTCAGGGCGAGTACAAAACTCAGAAAGAGGCTGTATGGGCTATTACCAACTTCACCAGTGGGGGCACTGTTGAACAGGTGGTGTACCTTGTTCAAGCCAATGTGCTGGAGCCTCTTTTGAATCTACTCTCCACTAAGGACAGCAAAACTATCCTCGTCATCTTGGATGCCATTACCAATATATTCCTGGTGAGTACATCATCGTGGTTAAAAAGACCAGTTATTTATCACACCTGCCCTGAGAGGAGAGTTTATATCCTATCACATTTATGCCAGATCTGACAATCCTACTTATTTATCCTTGGATGTGGCAAGAAGAGTGCGAATATTATGTGTGTGTGTGTGTATATATATATATATATTTTATTTTTTATTTGCCAATTAGGCTGGGGATAAGATTGGGGAATCGGACAAGCTGTGCCTAATGATTGAAGAATGTGGTGGACTGGACAAGGTCGAGGCTCTGCAGTCCCATGAGAATGAGTTGGTCTACAAAGCAGCCCTCAACCTGATTGAGAAATATTTCTCTGGAGAGGTAAGTGTCCGCTCTTTTACCGTAAGCATGATATAACTTCTCTATTGTAAGTAAGTTGTTCACAAGTGTGTTTAAAAAAATAATAATAATAATTGTATTTCAAATGCACTATTTATAGCAAATGAGTGAACATATTTTTGTTTGTCTCTTTTAGGAGGAGGAAGTCCAGTCTGTAGCCCCAGAAACAACCTCTGAAGGCTTTGCATTCCAGATCAGCGAAAACCAGAGCACTTTCAATTTCTAGATGCCTCTTTATCTTTCTGTACTGTACATTCACTGCCACTATTTGTCACTTGTTCATGTGATTGTGGATATTTTCTCTTTTGTATGTAATGTACATACTGTTTTTAACTGTTGTAAATAAAGTTCTAAGACCAGTTTGTAAGATCTTTCTTAAATTGAGCAGTGTAACAGCGTATCTATTAATTCAATATCGCTGATTTGTAACGCACCGTTTGAATCGCCATCCGGCTGCAACTGATGAAAGAACAATGGAGTTGCTGTCCCGTGTCATTTCCAGATGAATTGAGAACATGTTTAGGCTGAACGATGGAGCAGTATAATTTGTCACAGTAGACCTATTTGG
The DNA here is from genome assembly GCA_900312575.1 of Acanthochaenus luetkenii. NCBI lineage: Eukaryota > Metazoa > Chordata > Actinopteri > Beryciformes > Stephanoberycidae > Acanthochaenus > Acanthochaenus luetkenii. Next base: position 9,222 of record OMOT01002959.1, read on the forward strand.
AAAACATTTGTAGATTTGTGAATGAATAGTTTATTTGCCATCCTTTTGATTGTGTGGTAGGTCAGAATAGTGAACCCTGCAGATGAAGGGTTTCCAAACATGTTCATGTCACTGACCTCCAGATGGATCTGCTTTTAAACCACAGACCCTCATTTGATAATGGTTTTGTCTCGGGGACCCTCATCGGAGAAGGTTTTTGTCTTTATAAAGTGGGTAGGGATATTAGTGGGGAGAGTGAAACACCTGATCTGGGACACTGAGTACCGAGGGATCTTAATGTGTCTGGACTAAGATACATTTTGTGGTCCTCCACCTGTATATTTATAGATATGTTAAACTTAATCCCACACTGTTCTGGTTGGGTTGGAACCTACAAAAGTGCAAACAAAACCTTCCTAATCTGGTACGACTCTTCTAGACCCATCTTTAACTGGGAAGTGTGGTTATGACGGCCGATTCGCAGGGTAGTCCTGGGACCCCAGTGTGTGAACCACATGGGTTGTCGTCACTGGTCAGCTCCCAGTACCAGCCTCCCCTGAAGTGGGACGTCGACAGTTGAGAGGAGGACTCCGCCTGAGGCAGAAGCCCCCTTCCGAGGATGTGACAAGACTTAACACCGTGTTGCGCAGCGGCTCGACTCGGAAGTAGCTGCACGACTTGTTAAGAGGAAGTCTTCTTCTGTCGAAGGCTCGTTGCAACGCTGCTGCAATCGAGCTTTCTCGCATTCGTGAGCGAGCGTTATGGCAGTTCAGTCCACATCCGGGCCACAATGACTTGACTCCATTATTGTCTAAAACTGGCGAAGAGGTTGATAAACCTTTTTTATTTTATTTGACAGTTAACGAGATATTTGTGACGTGTGGTCCAGGCTGGAACCAAGAGATGTCTAACCAAGGAGTTCGGCGGAACGGGCCGGTGAAGCTGCGTTTAACAGGTAACGTTAGCTCTCGGTTTTAAATCCCCCGAATACATTTATCCTCACACTAGCTAAGTGGGCTCGGTATATTTGTTGGAGCCGAATAGTTCCCGTGGTGTCGTGTGGAGTTGGCTACCCGCCGGTTCCTTCTCCTAAAGATTTTCACGTTCTCCGTTACCAGTTGCTGTGTATTTCGGATTACTTGGAAATGCGTTTATTGTTTTTCACGCCGTTTTTATACATTGAAAACGTTAATCTGTGAACAACGTTACATTTCGGAATACCGTTGTTCTTGGAAGTAGACCGAGCCTCGCGACCACCAGCTCTGCTGCTAGCTGGCAGGAACAACTCGGGTCCTGGGATAACGGCAGCTGTTTACGGTGCTTCTCTGCGTTAACCATCGAGTTGTTTTGAGGAAATACACGTTTTGAACGACGTGTCTTTTAAACCCGCTCTGCGGAATTGTAACTACTTTCAAGCGAGCCGCCCAACTATCGCACTGTTACGTTGACGAGACGGCTCCAGGGGCTCGGATGAAGTTGGCTAGCTTAACGTTAGCCTAGCTAGACAGCCTGGCTGTAACCAACTCTTTATGCCAGAGCTCGCCTCAGTCGGGACGGCAGGCGGCTCCACGGCTCACAAGAGGCTGCGACCGTCGCGTAACAGCCCGCTGACGGGCAGCTGCCTCTTTCCGCTCTACAGTTGTTAAAGTAGACGCGGTGTCATCCGGTAAGAGCAGGTCTGCTCCGTTCACCGTCTGCCAATGTGTGGTCCACACTACGAGCTCTGAAGCGAGGGCTCGTTAGACTGACTCATGTGTCGCAAAGTAATCTAAAGTAGTCTTTTTCACAACAGTAATGCAGCTGTGATGGTATGTATGGACACCTGTCTCTCTCTGTCTCCCCCTGTCTCGCTCTGTCTCCCCCTGTCTCGCTCTGTCGGTCTCTCTCTGTTTCCCTCTGTCTCTCGCTGTCTCTCTCTGTCTCTGTCTCCCCCTGTCTCGCTCTCTGTGTCTCTCTGTCTCCCTCTGTCTCCCTCTGTCTCTCTCTGTCTCTCTCTGTCTCTCTCTGTCTCTCTCTGTCTCTCTCTGTCTCTGTCTCCCCCTGTCTCGCTCTCTGTGTCTCTCTGTCTCCCTCTGTCTCCCTCTGTCTCTCTCTGTCTCCCTCTGTCTCTGTCTCCCCCTGTCTCCCTCTGTCTCTGTCTCCCCCTGTCTCGCTCTCTGTGTCTCTCTGTCTCCCTCTGTCTCCCTCTGTCTCTCTCTCTGTGTCTCTCTGTCTCCCCCTGTCTCCCCCTCTCCCCCTCTCTCTCTCCATGTCTGTCTCTGGCTGCCCTTGTTTGGTTTGTACCAGTTCAACACATACAGCCAAAGGGTTTACACGAGAGCACATTGTTTTGACTGGGAGAGGGGGATGACAGCTGCCCTGTTTGATGTACCTCCAGGATCGGGGCTGAAGCAAATTCCGGGGAAGAGCCAAATTAAATATTGAAGCTAGTGTTGTTTCTGATTGGAGTGCGTGGAGAGAACCAGGCGAGCAGGGCAGGGATCTTGTCAAGACTGACTTGATTTGATTAGGTGGAGATGCAAGATAGCAAGGATGAGCCAGCACTCAGCCATTTTTCACAGTTGGCGTAAATCATCCCGGGCCAACCACATAATACGAACATTTGAAGAGTTTTATCTCCAAAATGAAATACCCACCATTCAAAAATCAATGCATACTACTAACGTTACTACATACAAATAACGATTTGTATGGAAGTAAAACACATTTTGTTAACTGTTAAGTTTTGAGTCATCTTAACTCGTTAATTGTGGTGACAGTTTGATTTTTATTCCTCATGAAATAAAATATGATTATATATGATTAAATAAAATATATATATACGCATGTAGACATTGTGGACAGACGGACAAGTTACAGGGCTTTTCCTCAAACCCTGTAACGGTAGAACTTCACCAGATTGGTAATTTCCAGCACCACATGAAATGTCCGACCAGTCAGTCTTACCTAGTTACTTCATTCATCATTTGATAAAGGACACCAGCACCACTGCTACTAAATCCAGGGAGCAAGTCATAATAAGCTTATTAAATGACCATAGTCATTTTCACAAATAATCCATGTCTAACTGATCAGGTGTTTTGGTCCAATACAGATGTGCTATGTTAAGTTTCATGTTGAAGTCTAGATTAGCCCATTAGACTGTGAATTAGTCTGCCATTACATGTTGAGATGGACTGCAGTGGTCTCCTGGAGGAATGTTACGAATGTGAGTCCACTGTGAAAAATGGTGAGAGAAGGATCTCACGGACCTCCTCTCCTCTTGATGCAGGGGGAGTGACACAGTACAGGCCTCTTCCCTGTTGGAAAGCTATAGTAATGTATGACTGACTTTCCACAAAATGTGTATTTGCCTCTCTGTTTTCCATATGTCTGTCTGTCAGTCAGCCAAATGAAAGTTTTTTTTTTAGTTGTTTCCCTCTGGCCACCGTTTCCCCAGGGAAGGTTTCTTTCAGAATTATGTAATATTGTGCCATGTCATCCATATGCTCTTTCCTGGCCCATAACTAAGCGTACTGTGTCCTCTCTCCCAGCCCGGAGAGCAGTGAAAAGCAGAGCTCAGAGCAGGGGAGGAAGTTGTATGGTAGCTGTCTGGCGGTAAAGCTTTTAGGAAAGCATTCACTGCACACTGTCATTATGTGTTTCTTTGTTTAGCGCAGCACGTCTGTGTGTACGAGGCCTATTAGGTTTCCGTATAGAGTAATGGGCCCAGAGAGTGTCATTATAGCAGCTTGATGGCGTCTGTAGTCGAGTTGATTTTTGACATAGCTGTCGAAAGTGTTTGTTTTCAGGTAGGTTCTGATTGATGACTTGCTACGGTTGCTACATTCAAACAGTCCTGTAGCTTTTTGTGCTTTAGGCGTCTCCTTGCTGACAACCCCCCTGTCCATTTGAACCAGATGTTGCAGATGTTTGCCAGCTATTAAACTGGAAAAATATGGCAAGCAAGCTGCTAAAACTAACACTTGGGGTGAGAATTGCCCCTTGACTACACAGGACAGGTTTCCATTATACTCTACAGCTGATCACTCCTAAATTATGTGACATAAGCATAACACGTATGATCCACTGAGTCATAAATTACATCATTAAGCAGTTGCTCATTGCTTTCTCTGGTCAGTCTTAAATTGTATTATGCAGACATAGCTCATGGCATAATTTTGCACCACTTTCCAAGCAACCATGAATTTGTTGACACACAGCTGAAAGCCAAATCACGGAGTGCCCTCTAAAATGATTGGAACAAAGACTGCAGAAAGTAGAATGTATAGGCCAAAAATTCTCACATATGAAAGGAAAATGGAGCTGGGATGATTGTCTGCCGTGTCTCTCCTGGCTGTTTGTTTGATTATCTGCTCGCTTATGCTACTTATCTGTTGTGAACACTGTTCGCATCTCTGACTACCTTATTCTATCAGTCCTGCATAAAGTGTGATCGGATTATTGAGTTTTAACTTTGGACTGCCTAAGACGGAAATAGCCGTACAGTACTCGCCAAATGTGACCTGTATAATTATATTACCCCTCCAAACTCTGCTGATTGCCTGGATTTTATTATTATTATTATTTAAGTTTGTATTATTGTAATGTGCTCCTCGCTGGCCTCCCTTCTATCTCCTCAACAAACTGCAACAAGTGCAAAATTGCTTAACTCCTGACATCCACCTCCTCCTGGCACCTCATCACTCCAATCCTCAGAGACCTCCATTTTGACTCCTGTACATTACAGGATAATCTACACAGTAATGCTCCTCACCTTCAAGGCCCTGCACGACTCCGCTCCAGACTACATATTAGAACTCATCTCGCCCTACTGTCCTTCCCGTACTTTACTCATAATTACTTCTCAAGACTCGTCTTTTTTGTGAAGCATATAACATATGATTGTATTGTTAGTTTTAAGTACAGTATACTTACTACTTGGTAATTTTAATGCTGTCTTCTAATGCTGTTTTAATATTGTTTTATGCTGTAAAGTGCTTAGAGCTATTGAGACGGCTCTATGTAAGCTGTGAGCCCCCAGCTGTCTGTAACATAGAAGTGAAATCGGACTCGCATAAATCAGTGAGAGTCATTGATGTGCCATCTTTGCCATTCAAATAAATCTTCTGCCCAGAACAATTTTAGATGAAGTAATATTTCAACCAATGTTTGTCTTTACTTGAAGTTTATTGACATTTTTGTCTTAGCTAGAAGTGAAGTTGTGACTTGTTAAGCATATGGTTTGCTCATCTGAATTCTTTGACCATGTGCAGACTATAGAAGAGAGCTATCTCAGTGGGATTCCCTAAGATTCTCCATTCGCATTCCCACGTATTCCTCTCTGAGTCACTCCTGTTCTTTCCGACTGTAAACTTCTTCCCCCTTAGACCAAGTCCAAAGAATATTTCCCTTACTAACTGAGCATAATTCTCTGTTTCTCTTTCTGTCTGATACAGTCACGCTATACATGGTTTTGTGTCTTTCTTTCCTCTTAATCGGGATCTGCTGCCATTGCAAATAGACAGGGATTTGACAATGCTGCAGCAGGCTTTACGCACTGAAGTGTCAGCACTGTTATTTTTGAAGTTGCTAATTTACCCTCTTCTCTTCCACCGTAAGAAGATGGACTATTGAATGGACACACATGTTGTTGGAGAATGAAACAGACTTATGTTAAAGACGTAACAAAGGCCCTAGGGTTACAGATTGGCCCACTGCTTTGATTGAATGGCGTAGGGCTCTTCTTTTTTAGCATGAGTCGAATTTTTTTAATTGCTGCCTTGTCTGTCTTTAGTCTGCAGATGGGGGTCTTTGGATGTCGGATAATGGAAGAAACCCCCACAGCTGGGCACAGATGGGGCTGTGGAGGCACAGGACCTGATGATCAAGAGAGTGTTTTAATGTGGTCTGAGCTGGCGCATGGTACATTCATGTGGTCTCAGTCAGAGCCGTTTTTACAGAGTGGCTGTATGGAAGTGATTTTGGTTCATCTGGGTGTTCAGACAGGATACATTGTAAATACACAGTGATTAGCTGCATGTGGGGAACTGTTGACTCTGCTGCCCCATCACAGACGTGCATTTTGAGCAAACATTTCCACATTGTGCTTTAGCTTCAGCAAGAAGTGAAGGGAAACAAAATAATAGAGAGAACAGAAAAAAGAGAGGGTGGGGGAGAATAAAAAAGGAACATAATGAGCAATTATTACACGTCATTTGTAAACATTTTCCTTTCCCCTGCCGAAGGCCCTCTAATAATTTGAAATTGTTCCATCAATTAATTGACTGGCTGGGGCTGGCTTTCCTGTTGGTTCAGCTGCTCTTCAATGAGGACAAAGCCTTCTGCGGTTGCTCTACCCTCAACCGCCGCCAGCAACGGCCCGGAGGAGACCAGATGTAGCAGGGGGAGAGAGTGGGCAACATCGTAGAGGAAGCACTCCCCAGACCCGAACACTTGTCCAAACGTCACCCCTGACAGGTGGGGAGCAGAGCAGTACAGAATCCCCCTTTTGAGGTTCCCCTGTAATAATAAAGTGAAGAATTGCAGTCATGTTACTCAGCAGGACATTAGGCGTCTTGTGTGTTGCTTATATTGCTGGGTGGCTTACGATCTCTATCCTGTTACTGTATTATAACAGCGTGCCATGTGTTTGATTAGTGGGCGGCGTGTGTGGTTTGGGGAGATTGGCTCTTCCTGCTGAGTAGAGCATCAGGCACATCAGGCACATCAGGAGGAAGGTTCTTCTTAACATTCACTATGGACAGATTTTGCTGTGTCCTAACGCATCCCATTTCATTTGGAAACTGAAAGGACGGAGAACATTTCCCACCCCCTTCTCAGTTTACAACTGTCTCTCAGTCTCTGTAGTCTCTTTGGTGTTTTATTTAGTCATTTTTATAATATTTGTGTAATTTCCTCTTATTATTATTATTACATGGCATTCAATGTAGAGAGAGGGAGCAGGGAGGAATTTGATTTGAACCATTGATTTGCCCGCTGATCCCACATGAGGGCCGTCGTCGTGGTGTTTTTATCTGTACACAAAGAGGGCATCCAATAGTAAACGGATGCTGAGAGTGAGCTGCAGTTGCTAGAACATCTGCCGTGCTAACCTCAAGCCCGTGTGGTATTCTATAGACATCAGCTGTATTGAGCTACAACCCATCCTTGGGCTGATTGTTCAATACACTCACACACACAAAATGTATATCTGTTATGACATAAATTATAAATTATCGGCCCTTTGTCTCACGGACATGCTCTCTGTGAGCAGGACTGCTGACTTCACTTGCCAATCGTGACTGTGATGTAGCTTTCTGTGGTTAGTGCAGTCCAACAATCTGTTGTGAGAGCTACATTTCTCGTTGCTATCTGTGTTTTCAGCTCGGCTTTCCTCTCGTAGCATGCTTCAATGCGTGTAGTTATGATACCTCTAGAAGGGATACGATGCCCTGGCACACCCTCGCATGGAGACCTTAAATCATGATTACGTTTCACCCAAAAACTCCCCTTGATACATTTACAACAAGACTGCAGATTGTTCAGTTAATTGTTTTAATTTGAAATCTTATGAAATTCTTATTAGCAATTAATTTATAGTCGATTAATTGTTAACATCCCTAGATGCGATCAGTAAGCTCAAAGCTTAGTGTTAAGTCAGAATGAGTGATATGACTACATCTGGATTCAGGACCTGTATATGCTGTGCTTTAGTGCGATCTTATGCTGGTCGTGTGTCTCGGTAGTACTGTCAAAGGCAATGAGTGTTGAGTGTCTCCTGCTTTGGAGAAGTGCTAATCCTCCTGGGTGGTTGGGGAAAGGCTTTCTTCAAAGGCCTGATCTGTTAACCTGGCTGTGGTGGTTAATGGGTCAGTATTGGATTAGCGGTGAGGGTGCTGCTCCAGTGAGAACTAATATGACTCGTGTCCACAGATTCTTTTAATATCATTCCTGCCTGACTGTCCCTCCCACCTCCCTATCCCTTGTATTTCTCGCCCATTTCCTTAGCTAGTGCTCCCTTTGTAGTTGGAAACTCCACATGGGGGTATTTTTTTTATCATGCATCTCCAATGTCAGTCTAGAACTGTATTTGGCTTTTGATGCCCATGGTTTTCTTCTGACAGTCTGTACTGGCGAGAAGTATATTGCGTGTTTCGGTGTGTCATGTCTACTTGGCATATGCCTTGCTGAAGTGTCCTTGAGTAAGACACCAAATCTCGACCAGCTCCATGGGTGACTTGAGCGCTGTTCTGTAGCGGACGCTGTGCTCTGACCTCCCTGTGGAGGGGAGAAAGCGAAAAGAGACTTTCATTATGGGGAATAATAAAGTATCACATGTATATCTAAAATTCTCTCACTGTTTAGGAATCATTAGATCAGTTCCAGAGAGCCTCACCGTCTCACGTTCAAATGCTTGTCTTTATGTACATTCATTACATTACGGCATTTAGTAGAGGCTTTTATCCAAAGTGACTTGCATATATATATATATATATATATATATATACACACACATACTACATCATCATATAAATACTACAACGCATGTCTTTGGACTGTGGAAGGAAACCCATGCAAACATGGGGAGAACATGCAAACTCCACACAGAAAGTCTCTGTGAGGCAACAGTGCTAACCACTGAGCCACCGTGCTGCTTCATCCATATGCTCACTGGGGACTAATGTTAGACTAGCTAACGTAGATAAAATGGTAGCCAAGCTTTGCTGGGCGAGTTTACCTTGTGTGTTTTTTTTCCCCACATACAGTTTTAACATACAAAATATTCATGGGAAAAATAATGTTATAGAAAATGGCTATTTGCCCCACTCTCCTGTCATTGCCCTGGACATTGTTCCAATATGCTAGGGACCTACACAGTGCTGCGGTTGAGGGAATGGGAGCAGTCGGCGGTGTGAGGCTAGGCAGCTCCTGTCACATTCCACTTTTGATATGTGATCGCAGCCGCAGCATTAAGCACATTTCCCCCTACTTTTGTTTGTAGGGATGTCTGCGATTATTGTTTTCTTTCACGTAGCCAGCAGTATGCCCAGGTGAGACAGCTCAGCGTGTTTGCACAAAGTCTTATTAGATATCGACTTGCAGAGTTTCATTTTTCCTAGAAACGGAGGTGGGTGGGGGGGATAGCCAGAATGTTCCCGCCCAGGCTGTCTGATGCAGGGAGGTAACCTGAGATTAATTCTCCGATGCGCTGGCTCTGCTGTAAACCTGGGTGGACACGGGTTGATACGATTAACCCTGTAGCTCTCACTAACCTCAAGCAGATGGGGGTCTCTCAAGTCTTTATTGTTATTGGGTGCGGGGTGGGGGTTTGGTGCGAAAGCTGCAAGACGCCAGCAGCTGACTGGAGACGTCTGTCCGTGCCTCATCCTGACGTTTGAGCCCCTTCAGTCCTCTGAGGAGACGGGATCAGAAGAGAGATGTTTATATTCACACCAGATCACATTTCAAATGGCATCTCTGCTGAAGTTGAACAAATACACCAAAGGATTTCCGTGTAGTAAAAAAAAAAAGTCTGACTGCATATGAACAGTGAAGCAAATGGTGATATTTCAACACTGGCTTTTTTCTCCCCAATGCTCGGGCCCTCGATATAGAAGAATCCTAAATATGTAGGCCCATAGGTAAACACCCTCCATTGTCTTTTGTTGGTCTCGCTCTCTCGATTGGCCCTGGTGATGTGTAACTGTCTGGTTGATAAGAGTGGTGGTTTGCTGAGCGGGAAAATCATTACGAAACTACCATCCACATCCAGGACTGGGAGTCTGTGCAGTTGCCGGATGATTCATGTGTTTGGGCTCTCCAGCAGATGCTACAGAAACTCCAGCCAGTTATGTTGAGAATGTTCAGGGATATAGCCTAATGTTTACTCTTATAGTAAAGGCTTACCCTTTTATTATGGGGGAAAAGATTTTGATGTGCTGAGGTTATGGCTAAGTTTGGGGGTGCACTGTTTGCACATTTTATCGCCGTGGGCTGACAGGTGATGTTTGCCACAATCTGACTCATAATGTTTCTACAGGTGTCTAAACTGTGGAGTGAAACTGGGAGCTTGTCTTAAAGTATCAATTTGGGCAATTTTGAAAGGCTGTCAAATAAATGTTAATACAGCACTCGTCTCACTCCACAGGTTTGATGGGATTCTGCCAACTAAGCTTGGCTAATTTTGGGACAGACATGACACATGGCCTTTAGACACGTGTCACCCACTTTAAACATGACTTCCAGCACCTAGTAAAAGCTGTTTATGGCATGCACCTGCACACAGCAGCATTTGCTCATGGTTTTTAATCAAGGGACCACCGTTGCATCTCAGTGAGACATCAGGACTAGGTCATGTTGACAAGTACTGGTGATGAACACCACCTACAAGAATGTATGGTTTTCAAACCGATACATGTGTGTATGCAATGGATAGGTCAGTCTCTGGGGCTGTGGATGTGGATGTAGGTCCTCTAGTCACTCTATGCCCAGTCTAGAACTAAATGTGCTTAGGTAATTTTCCTCTTTTTATTCTCAGGACATTAATAGATGGCTGGACAGCTTTGACATTTATGATTATGATATGCTTACTGTCCTAATCCTCACAAGCAGCTGAGAATCCAGTCAGCCCAACACATTGATTGGCAAGGCAGGTGATGGAAAAGGAAAAATATGGCCGGGTGATAATGATGTAACACTCAGATGAAGTTGTGAAATAATTCTAAGAAACCCAAACTCCCCAGGAAGGGGGGGAAAAAAACTAGGGGGAAAAGCTAAGAAGTAATTCTGGCGATTAACACATCAGCACAACTCCAGGCTAGGCAGTGGTGGTCCTCAACTTATGTTGGTACTATCCACCCTCTCCTCTGCAGCTCAGCCCAGGCCTGTCCTCTGATCTCCATTACATCAGAGAGTGCAGAGTGGCCAAGGAGCTTAGAGAGCCGTGCAGCCACCCAAAACAGCTCAGGTCCCAGCTAACAGCGGTGCAAGCTTGCAGAAGCCTGAGCTGTGCTCTGCTCACTGTTGTGACTTCTCACTTAGTGGCAGTGGTGAGAAAGAGAGTGATATACTATGCAAGGGTAAAATAAATGGCACAAACAAAAAATTGCCATTATGGCATGGGTTCCCTCTATTTGGTGCTGAAAATAGCCGGGGTGGACTCCTTTATTATGCAATTACAGTAGGCCGTATCATGGAGGGAAAAGGTGACGTGAGATGAATGAAATGTTCTCACACTAAGAATGTCGTCAGCCTCTTTCCTTTCACGTGTGTATGTCTGTGCAGTCAAACAGGTTTTTGCAATGGAAGATAAGCTCTTCGGCTGCCTCGTTTGGCTTAACTGTTACAATTGTGCAGCTTTGTATTTGTCCCTGGTTTGGTTAGGGAACAATATCGGTCCTTTTCTCAAGGTTGCAACATTATAGGCTTCAGTGTTTCCCACAGGTTGTTAGTTTCAGCGGCAGCAGGAAGGGGGGCTATTGACAACTTGTTATTGACATTTGTCGAGCAGTAACTAAGATTTTCTTCAGGCACTAAAGTCTCAATGTAGTATAAGCTAATGGCATTGCAACATTAGTTGACTATTATGCTTCCATCTGATTATCCACTATCCTACCTAGTCCTGTCTCTCTATTCAGTCAACAACCACAGTACCGCATCTACATACAATACCACCCGGCTGAACAGGTTTCTGGTGCGAGAGATATCTCATCACTTTTCCATGCAGGTGCTGAGTGTGATGTATGATGATGTATGGCTTCTCTTAGTCATGGCTGACATTTGGCCCTTTTTATCTTTTTATGAAGAGAACCTATGGGGGACATATTCTGTGTCTTCTGTCTTTCTATGTCCCCTGATTGCACTGTGTCTTTACGGTTCTGGTCACAGTGATTACGTGCAACAGATGTCCCCCGACGTCCTTTCCTCAAGTGTGTAACGGGAGTCTTGGGAATCTGATTCATCTGTATTTGCTTTGTGGTATTTAACGCACGTCACAGGGACTGTGATTTTCTTAATACACTTCACTGCTAGTTTCCTCTCCAATCCCCAGTTGTTGACACAATTCTTCTTTCCCCTGCTCACACAGGGCATGTGGGAGATGGAGATGGAGATGGAGCATGTCTTTGAATGCCTCTAATTTATTTTTGAAACTTGGAAAGAGGGGATCAAGGTCTTTTCCCCCTCATTGTTCCTCAATTGTTCCTTTATGTTTTCCTTTCAGTATAAAATGATGCGAGGGGAGATTTCTTTCCATTCTAATTTTCTAAATCTTGGAAATTGCAGGTCCGTTTACAGGCATTAGAAGATTTTCCTGGCAGTTTATCGTTACCCGATCGCTCGGCTACCAGTGACTCCTAATATCTGGATTATGTGACCAGAAGGAGTCTTATCAGATTTGCATATTTACATAAGTGGATTTGCTAAGATATAAAGACCTGCCAAAGCTGGGATAATGCCTACAAGTCAATTTGCCCTAACCACATTTCCACAGTTAGCCTGCACCCTATCTTCCAAGAGTTGGAATGAGTTGCTGAAATTCTACCCTGCTTCCCTACGCTATTCTGCCTGACTACAGTCAAGGGCTGCAGTTAAGTGGTGTGGCCAGGTCTTTAAAAAGTAACCCGCTTTTGTCAGGAACAGGGCAGAGCTGAGTGCACTAACTCATTTTAAAAAAAATACAAAATGTGACTTTTATTCAAAATATAATATGTTTAATATATACATTAATTGATTGCCTTTTCTTATTTCACATTTGTCCCTTAACACAAAAATAACAGAAAATGTACCCCAAAAAATAGGCTTTTTTGCAACAATGGTAATAGAAACAATAGAGGAAAATATCTACCGATAAACATTTTTCTCTCGTCCCACGATATACAGTATTATCGTCATATCGAACAGCCCTAACTCAGGGAAAGGGTAGTCCAGTTGCCCCTGCGGCAAATCTACTGGTCTGTCCCATAAAGCAGTGCTTTTTTAAGAGGCTGATTGACTGCCATCAGCGTTGGTGTGATGACAAGGCTTTTGCTGCACATCCACTGTCTTACACTCCAGCTTACATGAATCAGAACAAGGAAACGGATATGGAGTTATTGATCGATCACTTTCAGTTTGTCTGGATTTCAAACCATTTTTTGTTCCATAGCGCCAACGCTTGTTCTGCCAGTCTAGGACAGTGTAACATGTTAGAGTAAAATCTTGAAGGGTTTCTGCTGTACAATGATAATCAATATCCTAAACATCCACTGGTTCAATGCAAAATGATCTTGGACTAATTCCCAATCAACTGTGTTGTGATTTCCTTCCTGTGTCTGACTGAATGCCCGCATGTCACTGATACTATGTGAGGCTGCCGTAATACGTGGAATCTCTAGCCAGCTAAGATTAGCCTCCCTCTGATGCTGCCCCGATGAGAGGGCTTATAGAGGCAGTGTTCAAGACCCAGCAGTAACCAACAGACTGGTGTGAGAGGAGTTTCTCTGCCCTAGGATTGATCAAACTACGGATGATGGCTCAGAGATTAGCAAGAGGGCAGATAAAGAACGGGTCCACCAGCACCACCATCAGCACTTGTCAGTCAACCTGCCCATCTCTCTCTCTCTCTCTCTCTCTCTCTCTCTCTCTCTCTCTCTCTCTCTCTCTCTCTCTCTCT
>OMOT01002973.1:6061-18694 GCA_900312575.1 Acanthochaenus luetkenii
AGAGAGAGAGAGAGGGAGAGAGAGAGAGAGAGAGAGAGAGAGAGAGAGAGAGACCATGAAACAGGAGGGGGAGCTAGAGTGATAGAGCTTGAGTGCAAGGGAGGGAAAAGGAGAGTGAGGAATATGGCTGCAAGGAAGTAAGAACAGCAAGGTCAGAGAAAACACTCCTGAGGAGGAACAAAATGCTGGAGGGCAGCTTAAGTCATTTTTACTGAGACCCTCTCTGTTACAGTAACCTCTTGTTAGAGGACAATTATTCAGGGAGATGGACTGTTCGCCATGAAGAGCGCCCTTGCCTTTTACAAACAACCTCTTTCTGACAAATATAGAGTGTAATGTAATGTAATATAATATAATTCTATTATGAGAACTGCTGAATGTTTAGACCTCAGAGAAGGCCTGTGTCTGGTAGTCACGATAAGAACAGGGAGCAAGGACTTCCTAGCCAGGTGCAGACAGATAATATAACACTGCCTCATTAATTTCACATGATGAGACTGTAACCCCCCCCCCCGAGCTGCATTATATCTGCTGTTGTAACTGAGACACTTCAGCCATCTCTGCGACGTGAGAGGTTGTGGTCTAATCAACTAGTGTAAAAAAGAGTGATTGTGTCTTCGAACTTTGTTGTTTCATCTCACCAGTTGTTACTAGACAAATGTAAAAGCGTGCAGTGGGTCGTTTCTGGATAGCAGTCAACAACGTCATCCTTGGCGATTGTGACGCCACTCTTTTGGAATCAAAGCATTAACTTGGCACAACATTAGATTAGCACAGGTCGGCTTCACACACCTACATTACATTCTCCATGGTTGAGAGGCCTTCGAAAGGGAAAGTGATTATCATTGATTATTCCAATCATTCCTCGCAGCGGTCGCAGCGAGGTGGAGGAAAATACTCTGCATTCCGGCTATTTCAAGGTCAGAGAGATAGGGAGACGGGGCTGCTGTGCAGTGAATGAGAAGCTACAGAGGTTTCGCTGTAATTTCTAATAAAATGGATGTGTTCCACTTAACATGCAGAGCACAGTTGAGGGTTTTGGTGCTGTGCTTTGTTGTTGTGGCCTAATGTCAAGACTGCAGGGTGGGGGTGCTGGGGTGAGGAGGTAGATAATTCTAATGAGACCAAGCGGCAGTGTGACCTCTTCGTTCCAGCATTAGGCCTCCCAGAAGTGCATGCACTCCCAGAGACGTGTGGTCCTGTCCTATCTCTCCTTCTTCACCAAACTCCAGCTTTCTAGTACAAGCAGCAGGCATGCTGTGGGGCTTTTTACATTTCAAGCTCTTTGTATCATATAAATAATAACAACAACAACTAATCATTGTTATTAATAAAACAATCCACCGCTCAATTTTCCATGAGCTCTATACTAAGGACTTGCAACTTTGCACTGTAGCAGAATATACTGTGCATTGGTGTTGGAAAAATGACTGTTGGCTGGAAGGGAGCCTTGTAATTAAAGATCAACTCTCACAACGTGGCTAAAATACTAAATATAAATACTAAAATAATTTTAGCTCACCTTGCTTTACAAGCTGGGCCTTACATCCATGTCCACTATCATGGACTTGCTGCCATTTTAGGGTAATACACCCACAGGGCTGAAAGCCTATTGTATTTGTGCTTCTTTATACTTTCTTTCTTTCTCAAAACTCAATTTCTTCTGATATCGTATAAGCTAGAGAAATGCTATTTTACACAAAGATAGAAGATGGCACCTCCTGGATTCTACAGCAATATGACCCCAATTGGCCGGATGGGGGCACTATTATTAAATGTTTGGATTTGAAAACTTTAGAGAGCCATATCTTTCACACTGGGGGTAATAATAATAACCCTGGTGTATGTATCCAGCTATCCTTGCTCTATGAATTTGCCTTTTGGAGCACTGACTTTACATTACATAGCAGCTGATAGCTCAAGGTGGATCTGGTCACTATGTAACACAGGGCCGGATCTACTAAGATCCCAAATAAAGGGCCGGATCTACTAAGATCCCAAATAAAGAGTACTAATTTGCGCGTTTGGTTGGTGGGCGTTTTGCAGGTAATTTACTAAGAATGATTGCGTAAGTGACAACAGGTGCAAATATGGTGGAGGCGGCTGTATTTAAATGAGGGTTTTGCGTGTTTAATGTTTTGTATCATGGAGAGTTTGGGCAGGCAACAGAACCGCAAGCGCAAAATTACATTTGAGCCTATAGAATTAGAGGTGTTAGTGGAAGAGGCTCATAAACATTTGGATGAGCTATAGCAAACACTTTACGGGAGATCATGTGCGAGAAAGTAAACTGCCAGTTAAAGCAGTGTTGAAGAAAAGAGGTAAATAAGAAGACAAGTCATGTCAAGTTTGATTTTCTTTAGGCTACAGTGGCTGTGAATGTTTTGTCTGGTTAAAATAGGCTACAATAAATGTTAGAGCTGTAATAGTGTTTTGTGACTGCAGTAATGTGTTTTTGAGAATGATTTTGCGGGGCTTAACACAATTAGAAATGATTGAGACTGAGTATTTCTTTGTGTAATAATGTTTTACATGTAATGTAAATGTTTTGAATTTTGAAAGTGATTTCATTCATCTTTTTTCAATAAATGTTGATTTCTTTACGCATGCAGGGCGTTTGCACCTTCCCATGAAACGTATTTAATAAAGACTCAGTTTCCATTCCAACTAAATTGTGTTCAGGTTTGACAGATCACAGCTGCATTAATCTACTTCTTTACATTTTCTCCACTCAGTATTGTGCAAAATAGCATGTAAACGCCCCATCTTGCATATACATTGAGGCAAAAGTACTAACTGGATAAGGCGTGTTCTTTTGCACATTTGAAAGACGCAGTCCTCAGTGCTGTTAGATCAGTTTGTAAATTTATTTGCGTTTTGTTTACACACACAAACCTTTAGTAGATCCGGCCCTTAGTCTCCATTATTGGTAATTTATATATACACCAAAATTCTCCAAAGAAAGAGTTGAGGCTGGACTTGGATGTGGATGAAATCAATCAATAACAAGTCTGGTTGACAATACTAACAATAATACTGACAGCACAACATTTTTCCACAATAGCCTGGATCTTAGACTTGCCACTTGTGACTATATTTTGAATACATTTGATTAGGAACTTATTGACAGATGTGCATTTGCTATCCACTGAAATCAGTTCTAATGAGTACAAATGGAGATCTCTGCAGTGATCCCGGACTAGTCAGTGAGCAGATTGCTGAGCTTTGTAGGGCGAATATAGAGTTTGTATCCACAGCTGTTTAACATAGCGATGCCAAGAGTCTCTGCACCTCCTCATTATGTAGGGGGGAACCTGGCATATGGCAGTATTCTCTGTGGGCATTCACAAGGACAGGGCACTGCAGAGGGGGTGGCGAGGACACTTGCTGGTTCCTAACTAAGACCCCTCTAGATCAATTTTCCACCAAAGCTGGTTAATGTTTAACAGGCCTGCAGCATGAGAACTGTCCTGGTGTTACCACTCTATCACAAACACTCACGAACACACACAAACACATTAACACACAACCACACAGAATCGCAAACGTGTCCGCACACCGTGGCATATCAAAGTGACAACAGAAAGTCAGTGCAGTTAGCAAACCTTCTGAGCCCATGATGAAGTGGTGAATGTCTGGCCCAGTGGACATGCGTGGGCCATGGCAGCTCTTTTCAACCACCCCTCTAGGGGTCACCATCTTTACGTGGACGACCTGATCAGTGACAAAACAGAAACACCACACACTTACAATTAGAAACTCACAGGAAACAGATATAAACAGTAGTATGCTGTCAAAGATTAACAACTTTGAACCCAAATTAAGTTTCAGTTTGCAGAAAACAAAAAACAATACTCTGAATACTGTAACATTCACCCATGCATGCCACACGTGTGAACGCATATCATAATTGATACCGTGATTTGAGGGAGGGTAAATTCCACACGAGCATTGCTAATAATTTCCTTTCTAATGACTAAATAACTCTGTTGTGTACCGACCATTATCCCTTGTTCTGAACAAACACGAGCAGGAAGGGAAAGGGGAGAGGAGGCGACCCACCAGGTCCTCAATGTTGCCGTAGATGTTCTTCTTCATGCCCGACGCTCTGGTGGCCACCCAGCCCCCCAGGGAGCTGAACTCCATTGAGTCTGGTTCATGTCCCGTACAGTAGCCGCTCTCTTTGAGCTGTAGAGAAGAAAAAAATAATATATATCACAAATTTGATTTTGCATTCAAAAGAAAGCCAAAAATGTTTGGAAAACAATGAAGCTGTAAACCCACAAGAATGTTTTTATGACGAGCAAAAATAATAAGGCAGCAAAGGAAAAAACCTAATTGCAGCTCTGCTGGTGAATTTCACTGCACTCGTTATGTTGTCACGCTCAAACTCAGGTTTTATGGATTCATTGATTTTTACAACAGCCTAAAATAAAACAAGTGGAAAGAGCAAGAGAATGATAAAAAGACACAGAGAGATCAGTGCATTGTGTGTGGGCTGTGCCAATTTCCATTGCTCGGCTGAAGCACTTGTGTCATGTGCAAAATAATGGCTATACTCTTCCAGGTGACGTGGCTTGGCCTTTTTTCTTGAATACTAGTAAAATACAGAAAGAAATCCTCAGTCCTACATACTTGTGCGAATCTGTGTTTGTGCTCTGTCTAAGACAGTGAAGGGGCAAGGACTGCTGCACATTCAGCTTCCACACTCCTATATAAGTGACATCTTGGCTTGAATTTCTTGGCTAGTACATTGGGTCAGTGTACTTTTGGGGTTGTTCTGGCACACAAACAATATCCCTGGAGCATCCCAGCGACCCCCATCAGATGCACCAACCTTAAGGTGGGGACTGCTTTGCCATCAGGAGCCCACACTCTCCTGAAGGCACCCACGCCCAGAATGACTGCGTCTCCAGGCGGCATTTTATAATAATACAAATTTACAAAACAAAAAGCAAAGCACCTCAGCGACCCCCACAAGCAGCACTGATCACAAGACGAGGGTAAAGTCAGGCCTTGTTTTATTACAGCACTCCCCTGGAGGGCATTTTTTAATGCAGACCCATCTGCTCCATCAAAATGGCCTTGTCTAAATGCAGAGGTAGAGTCTATTTTAGATGCAGCTCACGCATTCCTCTACATCAAACGCCCGCTCCTTCTCCATTTTTCTGAATTAGCTTGATGGTGCCATCTGCTCATAGCCGGCACCTCACTCTCTAATCTCTACCCTTCAGCACTCTGTTCCTCTGTGAAACTCCTCACTGAACACTGACAGATCCACCAAGCACAGAGAAGAGAAGGTGACTGAGCATGGCAACCTGCAAGTGAATGCTCAGCTTAGTCATTTGCACACCGTTTTGTGCTTTTGCAGTGGATGAATATGGATGTGGCTGGATGAACAGTACTTACCGATCTCTCCAAATCCTGACCAACGATGCCAGCTTCGACATGGGCAGTTAAATTATTCTCGTCAATCCACAGTATGCGGTTCTGCAGATCAAAAACAAACGACGACGACATGACCGATGAGGTCTTAAACATTCCTTGTAAAGGCTTTGGCCAACATAGTTTAATCCATGGAGCGTAAAAGAAAATTCTCTGTAATGAGTTTATCGAACATAAAAAGCCACCATTGAGTCCAAGCATCTGATACAGGTTAGATGATCTTAATTAAAATGCAGTTGTGTTGACAGTGTATCCCCATGGCTCTTGTCTGCACTCCACAACGGCCTTGTCTGCACTCCACAACGGCCTGCGCCTCTTATGTTAGTCTTAAAATACATTCCAGTAGTTACTAAGGCCTAAACTCTACAGTCCAAAACATTACATTCATAGCATGACATTTTGGTGTGATGGGATTTTGTTTAAACAGGAAAAGCTGCTCATGGGGAAAGTCCCTCGGCCGTTTGTTGACAATAATGGGAGTATTACACTAGCATGTCCTTCTAGCCTGACAAACATGTGTCGAAGACAACTGTGGGAAAGGGACAGCAGTTCAAGGTTAACCTCAATTCAACATCCGATCCCACAAATACACCTCTTATTTGAGCCGCTGGGCACATGGCCTACCCCTGCACTGCAGGAGCTCACTTCACACCTGCAATCAATTATTCTCCAGAGGTAATAAAGATTATGTTCCTACCATACTGCTCCTTTCATGTGCGTCCTTTGGAGCTGCCTCACCTCTGACCCTTGACACAGCCCACTGGCCACTGGTGTCTATGTCACCAACTCCCTGACTAGTAGTTTAGTAGTGTCCAGACGGCTTATATATCACCTCCACGTGGGCCTGGATCAAAGGGCCATACTGTACTGGTAAGGGCATGCACCATATTTTGTTATCATTTCTATGGTGCTACTGGATTCTGTCAAGATTACCAACCGACCAAAATCAGCACATTGATTGTCTTAAAGATTACATTTTAAAATAATAATAATAATACATAAATAAGAAAAACATCACACGGTGCTTGATTCGTGAGTGCATATGATCCACAGCAACAAATTATCTTATACCTACAGCAAAATTTGACTTGAGATATTTCAGGATATATGTATAATGAACGAACAATAATAAAGATTTACACAGAAAGCTACACAGAAAACAATAACAAAGTTTTATTTCTCATATTTTTAAGTTAAAGTAAAATGGTGTATGATTCAGTCTGAATACACCTCTCGCTTCTTGCTGAGGTGCACGTTGGGCTGGCAGGAGATAATGTCATGTAGGCAAGCAGGGCCTGGTGTCTCTGAGTAAGAGCACTGATATAGAGTCAGTTTCCCCCTTCGGACCATGAAGCCTTGTGATTCTAGATCAACACATTAGATGTGTGCAATCGCAGGTCTCTCATTACGTACCATCTGTGAGGTATCCAGAGAGACGATGGAGCGAGTTTCCTCTTGGGGGCACTCTAGGGCGCTAGAGACACTGGTCCCTCCTGGGCGAAAGAACCAGGAGTTACAATAGTAAAGTCTTCAAATGGACCATGTGAATATCGTAGACAGTTTCTGGTTTCATGTTTTTGCACGTCCCCTCCCCCCCATATCCATCCCTTCATGTAAAACTCTGCAAGCACCAGCGTAAACTCTGGCAGCAAACTGGGCTGTTTGTAAATCTGAATTTCCACGACTTCAGAGAGCACTGTGGAGGAGGTGCTGCAGAATGTTCAAATGTTTACAATGGTAACTCTTCCTCAGACCACGATTAACATCCTTTTAAATGACATGGTAGCCTGGGGGGTTAATTGCATAAATGGGTGACTGACTTTACATCATTGTATTTTTATTGATGAACCTGTTCATGAATCAATCTAACATGTTTTGCTTTGTTCCAATACAGAGTACACACCCAACAAGACATGAAATACTGTGTGTACTGCCCTGTGAGATGGTCAAGAAAACATAACATTACAGCATTTAGCAGACACTTTTATCCAAAGCGACTTGCATATCATACCGTTGGAGGAGGCAGCCATGCAAGGCGCCAGCCTGCTCAATGGGAGCAATTTGGGGTTAGGTGTCTTGCTCAAGGACACTACGACAGATGTTTTCCCCCGGGAGGAGCTGGACTCGAGCCGCTGACCTTGTGGTCCCTGGCGGGAACTCTACCTCCTGAGCTACTGCCCAACTGACATCATCATGTACATTACATAACCACTTTTTATGCTGATTAGAACCTAGACTCACCTCCATATGGTATCAAACAAACATTGTGCTTGCACGCCAACTCCACAATTTTCACTACATCATTGTGGCAGCCTGTAAAGACATGGAATATCTTTTTAATGATTAGGCACCATCACACGGGTATCGTTTCCATTTACCATCCTCTACTGTAATCACAAATGAAGTGTTCACACAATTACAAGAGTACACGTGTTACAAGGGAAATGAGAGGTGGCACATAACACTCACTATGTGTCTATAGAAGACAATAAATAAATGCATATGGCCTGAGCCATTAAGAGCAGGGAGACAAGCAGAGAGGCAGAGCGGGCTTTGATTTGCCTGATGGCTCTGATTTGCCTGGGGCCTGAGATGGAGTCAGAGAGCATGAAGCTATGCTCTCTGGGGTGGGATGTACTGGATCAATACGACGGTGCTCTGGCCAATCACAGGTCCCACATCCATTCACACTGGAGTGGTGAGCGAGCGGGAAGAGCAGCAATATCCACCTACGTGGATCTGCTTGACTGGCCTCAAGTGCTTTGTGAGCCAGTGAGAAATGCCTACATTCTAACACGTTCTGCCATCCAATTAAACACACAGCGTTGGCCTGTGGATTACAGTTCAACAAAATAACCCTCCACTTAAAATACAGAACCGGACTTGGAGTGACAAAAAATCAACTGGATACATAGTAGGTGAAATTGTATTTGTGGGGTTAGAAAAATAAAAATTAGGGACTGCTGTAGATGGAATGCTGATTGTAGTTGCTTGGTGATTTGCTGCTCATTTGGGAGGCTGCTAATCAAGTTTCAACCATCAGTCAACACTCATTTGCATGATAGAATAGTGCCAGCCATAAAGGCAGCAAACCAATCTCAGGCTCATAATTCATGGGTGTACTGTGCAGGGCGAGACCATGGAGTATTGGGTGTCAACCTTCCTCCCCCTGACGCTTTTTATTAAGCCTCCACTCATACATATTAATATTCTTTCGCCTCTGCAGAGATTAACCCTTTAAATCACCTAATCCAGGAGGGGGATCAGCTATGCAATGTGGGAGGAGAAAAACAGACCAATACAAACAGTGATGACACCGTTTCTGAACTCACTTGGCCATACCACCAGATCTGGAACACGCCCAACTTTCCCTTCTCGTAGAGCAAAGATCTCGTGTAAGCAATGCCCTGGAAGGAAATCCAGAGTTAAGATGATAGAACACACTGAAATGTAAAGATGATCATCACAAATAAACACGCTGCTGTTGTATTCAAAATTAGGCTCACAAATCAGATTGTATCCAGGCAACTGTTTATAAACAAAGAAGTGGATTAAGAAGCTTCAGTGTGTGTGAAGCTTTCTTTGGGAGGTCCGGCCTCTTCCCAGCATGCCTCACCATGGGCGCGATACACCCGGTCTTCTGCTTCGTGAGAGAAGGGAATACCCGTGGATTTCAGATCCTCCACGAAGGCCTCGTTGAGAGTGGGAGGCTGTACAGCACTGCTATTCAGAACCGTCTGAAACAAAAGAAGGCATTGTGATATAGGGAACTGTGATTTAGTACCGTGGTTTGCCATTCGCGGAATACACAACAAATAAATATGAATTGCAACTCACTGTTGCAAGAGTTTTATGCTGCAGGTTGGCTCCAAATGTGCTTTCAAACCAGTCTTTCAGACTAGGGAGGATCACGCCACTTAGCCTATACCTGCAATGTAGAAAACAAGATATAGTCAAAACAGCCAACACAAATATCAACCAAATAAAGTGTTGGTTATTCCGTTACTGGGTTTAAACCAAGTCTTATAAATTCTTGATTAAAAATATCTAAATGCACAAGTGGGTTTATTCAGTTGGAAGCAAGCCCTGTGTCTAATAAAAATGGAGTGCGGGGTTTGAGTCCAAGGAGGTTATTAGGCAAGTAGAGCTGCAGTGACAGTGCTGTCCGTGCGATCGCCCCAGCCAACCCTTGCATAATTGAGCTGCTGGCACAGCCTGGGCCAGCCCATCAGGGGACTGTGGTCTGCCTTTGTCCAGGAGACCATGAAACACACTCTTTAATGAAAAAGCCTCTGTCACAGTGCTCAGATGCGGAGGCAGAGGAGGAGAATATTGTCTTTGACTTTCCTTCAACTATGCCCAAGCCTTGGTTACTGTATGCTGCCCAGGTAGCTTTTCAGTTGAGAGGGCATGGAGCACGCAGCGATGCATTTTAATGTAACTGCTTGCAAAAGAGGAAACCATTTGCTGTGCAACATCCTGTTCAGTTTGACCCATTACTCAATATACATACACACTGCACCAGTTCCCTATGTTTAGAATCTGACAGGCAAGGCTGTCTGTTCTAAAGCCATACATCATGCTTACAAAAACAAGGTCCATCTCTACCTCCGCTTTTGTCTTGGGAGACAAAGAGATAAAGGTGTAGAACAGAAGACACCAAATAAAAGAGCTATCCATTCTGGTGCCAGTGTAAACTGAGGCCATTTTCGGTCACAAAAGACTGGAGACAATAGGCTTTGCTACTGTACACCCACAGAGACTCAAACTAAAATGTTCTTCCTCAACAATCAGTGAATAACTGTGAGACCAAATGTTTAACCACAACCCCGAAGACACACAAACAATTACTAACATAATATATGCTTAATTATGCGCAGTATGACTGTGTGAATGAGAGGTGGGGAAAACGTTTCTTTGTGTTTCTGCACAACAGTTTCAGAAAGCTACAAATCTCAACCAGTGACCTTCTCAGATTACAATGACCAATTCTAATGCCAACCACTAGATGGCAGAAGCACCACATTCTTGTGAGTGTAGGAGAAGGCAAATTATTTCAATAGTGGAGTAGGAAGTGTGGGCTGTGATAATGATCAATTCATAACTCTATACACCTGATGATATTTTAGTGTATAAATATATATATATATATATAGAGAGAGATTTGTAGTTGTATATTTTGTCCTGCAATAAGCCTCAAGTCAAACAAAAAGCAGTATGCTTAAGCATCTATTAAAGAGAGCTAGTATTATTCTCCTCGTAAATTATAAAAAAGTTAACCTAAGAGCAGTAATGTGAAATCATACTATACCTTTTTCCGGTAAATTCTGCTTGACCTTTTTTGTTGAAGAGGAATTTAGAATCACTGTATCCCCAGCCATTCCATTTCATAGTCTCCTGCCTAAGGAAAAATAAACATTGGCATTGGTTAAGTTAGCGACTCATACTGTCTATATTGCCTGAAGTCAAGACAGGACATGAAAAAATATCAGTAAAAGTTTCCAACACACACATGAAGGTGCTTTATGGAGGCAGTGACCTTGTATATTCTCAATATGTCACCGCAAGGCTATGCAATTCCCGTTCAAAATATAGGTTAGGTGAGAAATATCAACCGAGAAAAAGAAAAAAGAAAAAAGGAGATTCCTGGCTGATAATCTGATACCTTACAGCGATGTTTGAACACAGTGCTGCAATATTTTCACAACTAACCACACCTACACTATTTCACAAAGGAGAAAAAGGTGTCCCAGTTTCCTCATATTACTATCAGTCATTCCATAACCTTTCTATTCATTCATGGCGGGGCTGGCTATCAGCTGCCAAATTTACAGTATGGGAGGTTGCAGGCAGTTACACCTACAATATTCCCTGGGTGCTAGTCACTTCACAGCACTCTGCACACAGGCTGGCAACCACAGCTTGTTGTCATGGTAATGTTAGGGAGCAGGAGCGACACATTCAAACAACATATGCCATCAACAGAGGTAGCTAACAGAGTCTCTTCACTGTTAGCCATTTCCCATCCAACACCACCCAAAATGGAGTGTAGCCATGGTTACTAAAAGGTGTGCCCCCAAAATGGCTGTGCTTACTACTAGGGCCTATGATACCAAGGAAAGCAATCCAAAGAGGTAGGCTGGAGCGGATAAAGGCAAACATTAAATAATTGTGGAATTAGCTCAAACAATGGCTTAAGATGATTATTGACTGGTATTCCATTATCATCACTGATTTCACATCCAAAGACGATGCTGAAGAGCCAATGGACCATTACTGTACTTCAAGAGTTCATGTGCTCTGCTTGTAGAAACACTCCACCACTCAGAGAGCAACCATAACTCATGGGTCACTCGGGATGGGATGCTAACATAGTGGTGTAAAAGCCATAATAAAGATGAATACCTGCCAAAGTGGAGTTTCTCGTAAATTAGGAGCAAGAGCAGAAACGACACACTGAATCATACTTTGTATGAATCCTCGCCACTAGTGATGTCCTGTCATAGCTGGTGCACGTACTAACAGAAAATGTATCAACAAAAAGGGCAACTGCGTGGCGAGATCAGTGAAAACAGACTGCTGTTATCAACGGACAATTTTGTGATCTAGGCTTACTCAGAATAGCCAGGTTCTGTTAAAAAAGGAGCTACTGTATGTCCTGGGCATCCTGGTGGTTCAGTGGTCTAAGACACGTACCATGTAACCTCAATGTCCTGGGTTCGAATCTGGCCTAGGACCTTTGTCGCATGTCCTCCCACTCTCCCCCAATTTTTCCCATCTCTCTTCACTATATAGACCAGGGGTGCTCACACTTTTTCAGCATGCGAGCTACTTATAAAATGACCAAGTCAAAATGATCTACCTACTAAAAAAATGCAAAACATATATTTATTTATATGCCGTTTGCGCATGCGCAGTGACCTCAGTGTCAGAAAAAGTACACACCGCCCGTCGCTACTACCGATTGGATGGTTTAGTGAGGTCCTCGGATCGGCCCCGCCGGGGTCGGTAACGGTCCTGGCGGAGCGCCAAGAAGACGATCAAACTTGACTATCTAGACAGGAAGTAAAAGTCGTAACAATGTTTCCGTAGGTGAACCTGCGGAAGGATCGTTACCGGGGTCGCCTCGACGGGGTGCGGCTCACTGTCTCCCGTACCACGCCGAGGGTCACGCGCGTGGGGGCCGTG
>OMOT01002979.1:5257-22306 GCA_900312575.1 Acanthochaenus luetkenii
TGGATTACTATGACCAACCATCATGGCAATACTGGGGCTTCATCTCCTCAATCTCATCTATAGTCAAGGATAATCACATACATGCTGGTACTGATGAGAGGCACTATTACACCAATACAACACTGGTTCAATAATACAGCTACGCTTCTCCTAGTGATCATATTCATATATATCAGTAGGATATCTATTGGCAGTGACTTGGTTTGAAATATCCACCACTTGAAAAAAGTGACACAAAATTCAAACTGGTCAATTCTGGTATTTTTTAAACATAGTAGTTCATCTAAAGTGACAAAAAAAAACAGACTGGATCCTCTATAATTTGGAAATACTGAATGATGAACTTGGCTAATGATTTCTTTCCAAAATGGATGTATAGTACTGAATAACTTATTTGTGGGTTACCTTGATGTCTCGAGGGCCATCAAGCGGACGGATTCCCTTTTAAATATTAAATAAAAACAGTTATTATTTAAATCAGCGATAGTCATGTCCATCTAAAACGGATGTGTCCACTGATGGCAGACGTGTTTACAAGTTTGGAGCATTTCAGTAATGTTCTTGTTTTGGACTCAGCTCATATTGAGAGGACGGTATAGCCCTACAATCTATTTAATTTGTGTCTAATGATCCAGTTTAACTACGGTAAGTCTATAGATGCACTGCGAGCTCTCAAAAAGTCAATCGCCATCATTACGCTAGATCTGTCTTCTTACTGACCACCTCTGCACTGTACTGAGAGCGTTACATTTGGGTAGAGTGTGGACTGTGGATAAAGGATCAAACTCACACATCATTAGCTGCCTTTTTCTTTTTTTACTGTGAGAAAAACTGAGATAATATTTCAATCTGTCGGTGAAAACGCAGCCAGTGATGTGCAAGTTGGCTCAATTGTCAACTGCTTCACGCTCAACTAAGGTCTGAAATTAACGTCTGCCCAGCGCCTAATGCCGGTAAATGTGTCTTTGTCAGATAGATCAATAAGGGTCACCCGCTGCCATACTGGCCGGTAATGTTTTGAGACAATAACATTTGAATATCTCGATATTTACGGTTTACGTTGAATTATGTTGTACTTTATGATAATTTACAAACTTAAGTCCCTTGTATAAGTTAGTCAGCAGGTTTTACACTCTAAACCTGCTCTCATCTCTTTATTGAATGTTTCACACGGTACCTGATTCTATACATTGAAAATGGGTAGGTTGACATATTTCCATCGGAAAAGGATATTCATTATTTTGGCTGGTAAACATTATTCTTGGAGGTCTGCCCCCCCCTTTCACTTTAGCCCTGGACAGGTGAGCCAAAAAGGTAATGTCGGACACAGCACTCCACCCAGCACCAACACTGGATGGGAGTATTATTTCTACTGCCGAGACGTTACCCCACAGTATCTACAAATTGTCTGAGGAAGCACTTCATCAATACCCAATAAACCAAAGGCTATTCAACCATCATTAGATGGATGTATAGTGAAGGTTTCCTCATTTGGATAATGTGGACTTAGTATAAACAACATAAGATATTGTTCTTTTCAGGTCCTTCGATACCTCAGGAAAATACTGACAATATGTCACTTGTCTTGTAGTTTCAATGTCTCTCATCACTGACCTATCAGCTTTATAGGCTTAACCACTGATCAGAGGTCCAGTTTATTTTATATTTTTTGGTTTTAGAAGTTAGGTTATATGAATATAGATTGCAACATATTCATCACTGTGTGTGGTATTGTATCAGTGTGGTTACGCTCCTTTTGCGAGTATTAAATGCTACTTCTTACATGCACCTCACACATTACAAGCCATACTGATTCCTTACGACGACACTGTCTTCTTCTAGCTCCTAATGCAGGCTTTGATCAACACATTATGTTCTTCCTCTCTCTTTCCAATTCCAATCCACTCTCTCTATTACGCCCGGTGGTGAAACAAGCCCTCATACAGTCACTTCTGTCTTGCTGTTGGTGACAAAGTATGGTTGTGGAGGCATGTAATGAGTGCTGTGCAGCTCCTCTATGGTGTAGTGTTTCTTTGGGCCATAGGTCTGTCGGAGCGCCAGCGTGTCCTTGCTCTCCCAGACTTGCAGCACCCCTGGGCTGACAATAGAGTTGGATCTGGAGCCGTAGACCAGGGACTGGGACCTGTGGCTCTTAGTGCTTTTGTACCGGTGTCCAGTCTGCTTTGCAGAGGGCTGTCTGGGTGGGCTGTAAGGATTAGTTGGCTCTGGCTCCATATCCACAGGTTCCATGGGAAGGCTGCCCTTGGTTGCCATCTCTACCACGTGCCGCCGGTTGGTGTAGAAGTTCTCATTAGCTTTCTCCGCTACAAAATACACAGATGAACAGCATGATTGTTCTGCCACGTTCCCCCTTCACAAAGCACTGCTTTGTGCCCATTGTGTGTTTGAAAAACAAAGCCAGACAGGCGGCTAGAAATATACTTTTTGATGCTTTAACATCCAAAGAAAACAAGGTGGCGATGGTTGATACCAATGGATGGAAGTACATTTTAATTTAATTTATACTTTATTGTCACACCCATGCACAGAGCACCGCACACCTAGTGAAATTATTTCTCTGCATTTAACCCATCACGGATCCCCCCCGGATACACACAAGTGATTGCACAACACACACACGCTAGGGGGGCCGGAGCAGAGGGCTGCCATGTACAGTACGGCGCCCGGGGAGCAATTTTGGGGTTAGGTGTCTTGCTCAAGGACACTACGGAAGATTTATCCCCAGGAGGAGCCGGACTCGAGCCGCTGACCTTGCGGTTGAGGGGCGGGAGCTCTACCTCCTGAGTTACTGCCGCCCCGCGGTTAAGCAACACAATTTATCATAAGGTATCATCATACTGACAATTAATTGGAATTTATGTCCCTTATATTTACAGCCTATGAAAATACTTGAAATATCCATAAAGTCACACTGAGAATATATTCGGTTTTATAATCTGCCATGTCATAAGTTACGTTATTGGTCTTACCTTATTCATAAGTCTATCTGTCTTTTACTATGCTAATTAAACTGAAAAACAACATTCCGGATAGTCTTTAAATTGATATGTAATGCCAATGATGAAAGAGCACAATCATTATTTGAGTGAATATATGAAGAAAAACATATATATAAAAATATATATATCTAGTAAGCTGTTGTGTCTATTGATGCTTATATGTGTTGATTTAATATTATAGTACCACCGGTCCAAATTCCACCATATTTTGAGAATGGCCCATATAAATGAATTAACTTTCAATAGTACAATATTATACAATTGTGAATTGATGTGGTTTTATTTATCAGCAAATTGTGGTGGTTTTATTAACATTTTTAATATATGTCGGTAAATGGTCAAATGTATTGTCACGTTATACTGTCTGAAATATGACAAAAATATACTTGTGGCAACTAAATGATTTAGAATATGTAGTGTGAGTGTTCAGTGACAAATTTTACTTCCAGCATATAATCCTATTTTAACTGGGAACTCTATAAAGCTTTGATGTTTGCCAGTAAACCACTGGTCCTTTGGCATATGTCTTGCCATAATGATCTTCCATAATCAGCTCGTAACAACCACTGGTGTGATTCCGTGTCTCCGGTCAGGCGCAGACAGTGTATGAAAACAACATTCAGCACTAATTGAGTCTGAGCGCACCAAGGTCCAGCAGCAGTCCTTGCAACTTTCTTCTAACATTTCAGATGTTTGTTTGTTTGTTTGTTTGTTTGTTTATGAAATGTCTTCTAGATGACCTTCGCTGTGTTCTCTTCCTCAGCAGCAGGCTGCATCTGTGCTCTGGATCACAGGCCATGATACAGGAAACAGGAGATGCAGTGAAGAGTAGCACTTCCTTAGCACTAGCTACTTCAATATAACCCACACCGGTGCTGGTAGATTAACACACATCATATGATGACCACAGAGGCTCACAAGGCTCATACAGCTCATACAGCTCCCCTTGTACAGTCTAGTTGCACCCCCAAACTCATTTGTGTTTTGATTGCTCCTGATTGTCTGCCATCCCCAGTCAAATATTGTTTATCTATTGTGTTGTATAGTTTTTACTATGAAAATCATATATATTTTCTTGTTTATTAACATGTTAGGAATGATAGATTTCGTTCTGAAAGCAGTTACATTATTAGTGTTTTTAATAATGGCCCTTTTATGAATGTCAATTATAGTGGACACCAAGACCAACTTCATGTACTTAATGACTCAACATTGCAGGGGACAAAACAGAGGCAGAGAGCATTCTTTACTGAATAATTGAGGGGGATTCAGATTTTGAGTTAGATGAGGAGAGAGATGAGGATTTTGTACCAGGGACAGAAGAAGAAGAAGATGCAGGAGGCTCCAATGAGCAGACAGACACAGACACAGGTGGGACGAGCAGAAAAGTAGCACGTATGTTTTATTTTTCTGAGAGGGAGTATTATTATTCCTCTTGTTACCTTTCATTTATTGGTGAGCTTTTTCCATCATAACAGATTCACACCTGTGCTACCTGGGCTTCCTGACTGTCAAGATGACCCTACAACCAGTGCTGATTGGAGTCCAATTCAGTACTTTCCCCAGTACATTGACAGAACAGTCTTTGAAGATTTGACAACATTCTCCAGAGAGCTTCAAACTAGAGGAGTCTCTGAATACTACTCCAGAAGAAATGAAGATCTTCTTTGGCGTATCAGTCCACATGGCCTGCCAAGGTTATCACAGAATCGAGATGTTTTTATTGAAGTGTTTAGCTGAAGAAAGACTGCGTTGTATAGTTGGTCTGACTGATGTGGATGAAAAAATGTACTATTGTAAGTCGCTTTGGACAAAAGCGTCTGCTAAATTATGATGTAATGTAATGTTTTGGGGCAAAAAACCCAAAAGTACCAGTTATAAGTGGGAACATGGCAAGGGATATGTTCTTTAAGCTGAGAAGCTCAGTCAAGATTGCTGATGGCAGACATTCTTTGGAGAGTCCGGCCGTTGCTTGACCGCGTGAAACAAGGCCGTTTCAGTCTTCCTAAGTCCGAGAAGGTCTGCATGGATGAGCAAATCATCCCATTCACAGGCCGCTGTCCAGTCAGGCAATTTGTCCCAAGAAAACCAAACCCTACTGGTCTAAAGGTCTTTGTCCTCGCTTCTCCAAATGGTCTGATGTTGGATTTTGAAGCGTACCAAGAGAAGAATACATTCAGGGGCCAAAGATTGGGCGTTGGGGCAGCAGCAGTGCTACTCGTGGTCGAATCTGTTCCCACAGTCGCAGACAAGGAGCCAGGCACATGCCAGAGATGGTGGATACCAAGCATGCAGAAAGATGCCAAAATCAGGGCTGCAAAGGCAAGATGTTTCTCTGCGTTACCAAAAAGACTAAATGCTTCCTTGCATACGCCTGAATAGATACTGTGAAGAGACATATGTTCATTTATTATTCCCTCAAAGGTTCTTCTTTCTTTCTAAAGTTTGGCCTTAAGTTTTACACGAAGATGGTCTTGTGGTCCACTACAGTTGACATGCTGTAAAATTACAAATATAAATACATTTTAAAAAGTCCAAATTGTAAGATGTTTTATTAACCCTAAATAGGTAGGAAACAACTAAAATAGAAAATTGAAGACACTTTTTTTCCCTCAGTTCCCAGGATGATATGGCAATTTCTCTCTAACTTTACTCATGTTTAGGACTTATAGTAAAAGCTGACTATTGGCCAACTATTGACTGTATGTGCTCCACTCCACTATAGCTTATAGATAGTTTTGCCGTACAAGTCTTTTATTTGGCTGTTGGTATATCAACACAAACCGTTTAGGGAATAAGCTAGTGTTGAAGAATTGCTAGATTCTGAGCAGTAACCAATGGTCATCATGCTTAACGCATAACATCACAGTACTTCCCATTCTACCCTGAAGAATTGACTTATTCTGCTATAATGCATCCATTTCATTGAGATGTTGCCTTTCAGTTTTCAGTTTTTTCGTATTTCCTTCATCACACCTTTGTTTTACATAATTCATAACACATGTCGCATTGCACGGTTTTGTTTTCATGATTTGCAGCAAGGCTCTTCGTAATTTGAAATGTAAACATGTTCTCATGTTTAGTGGATCATTTAGATTGTTATAATTCATGTCTGTTATTCCTTTTGGATGCTTTCTTTCAAACGCTGCTTGTCCATGAACTGGCTGCCCACTACAAGAATTATCACATTAGAAGAACAAGAAATTAGTTATATAAATAAGCTATTAGTGCACCTTTCAGTGGACATTGATGGACTATGGCTTAATTGACAAAGATGTCTGTCAGCCGGATATTTGATGGACATTGAAACCGAATAGGATCCTATCTACAGGAAAAGGAAATGCGTTTTTGAATTACATATCTAACAACACATCATCTTAGCGCGGCTGAAATAGATAAGTGAATATCTCCTTCAAACAGTGTCATTCACCATTCGAATGCTAGGATAGAAAGAGAGGGACGGTGATGAAACTCAATCATAATTACAGCTAGCAGAACATTTTACTACCATGCATTATAAAATATGTGAATCATGTTAATTAACCCACATTTAATCATGTCATTTTTATTGTGATTACATTAAACTTTTCATTAAACATTTCAGATGCATTTGCTCATTTATAAACTTGCATGATATACCTGTCCTCATGTTTTCCCTGATTATAGATGTCAAACTAAGCTGCAGGTTAGATTGTTTCCGTTTCCGTTCCTTATTTGATATAATGAAACACTGACTAGATTACACTTTTATTTACAATATAGAGGATGCAATGTATTGATTATTGTATTTCATTAGTATGGTTCACTATAAACCCTGTCTTACCCACAGCCTTGAGAGAGGCATACTTGTTGAGCTCCTTTCCAGGCTGTTGTTGGTCATAGGGGCTAGTGATCTGTCCCAGACCAGGGTAAGGCTGGGTTATCAAAGATGATCCTGGACCCACGTTGTTCATCTGGTTACAGTCTGAAGAAGGGGAAACAGGAACTGTTAATGCAATGTATTTTACCAGAGCACTATGGTAACTGCAATAATGTGACCGTAACTTCACTTTGATATTCATGGCGTAAAGGTATTGTTAAACATTGATCACACATCTGGGTGATGTTTTTCACCCAGAAGAGAGACCATCTCTTCATGTTAGCCCAAGGATACAAATCATTAATCAGGGCAATTCAGGATCCATTGTGCTAATCCTACCTCAGTTTAATTTTTAAAAACTGGTTTCCGCCAAGCAAATTATAGTCCAAAGCAAAGGCAATATTGCCTGTTACATGTTGTCTAATGCCCAGGATGTAAATCCGCTTGACAGATGGATGTAAATTGAGAATAATAATTGTTCATCAGCTTGGTTACGTCACTTTCCCAGAAGTAGGCCTTTCTGGGACACCCAGCTGGAGAGTCATGACCGCTTTTTGTAAGACTACTAATCCTATAGTAGGCATCTGGTAAATTGAGGGGTGCACAGCAAATAGACTGGCCCCCTGCCTGCTGGCATGAAGAGGACACAGATGTTCAAAATATCATCTTCTACTGCTTAAATTGGAGGTTACTGGAATGTACCAACTCACAGGTGGCAAAGTTTTGCAAGGAGATATCAACAAAATACAAAGACTAAATTGGTCAGTACTTGATGTGTATCGTTTTAATAAATCATTGACTCTTCATTCTCATTCATCATCTCCGTACTGCTCTGGCTAACCAGGAAGCCACAGTCGGCAGACATGAACAGCCAGGGCCGGCCCCAGGGTTTTAGTGGCCCTAAACAATAAATGTGTGGCCCCGTAAACACTAAAAATTACAAACTCGCAGCTGACTGGACGCACACATGTCCTTGCTTACAGCAGTCATTACATAACCTCTGGAGACGTTGCACTCCTGTATGATTTCACTGAAACTGTAGTCTATACACTCATCCTCAGGCAGAACACTTAGTCATATCAATGCTTTGTAGCTAAATCAAAGTGAGTACAGCACTGTCAATAAGCTAAGATGAACTAACGTTACTTAGCCAAATAACTATAGTGAGAATAGAAAATCACAAAAAGGACTCGAAGCGTAATTAAAATATTAATAATTTAATAATAAAAGACAGATACTTGACATCTGTGTATCGATACAATTCTGTCAAGCTAAATATTGTGATACTATGCTGTGTCTTTTTTTCCCTTACCAATCCTAAAAATCATGTCCCTTCTGTGTTTCAATCGTGTTCAATTCTATTTATTTATTTATTTCAACGTGTGGAAAAACTCTTCCACCTGTTCAATTCTGTTTTTGAGAATGCTAACTAACTGTTTTACTGTAATATTGGAATACAGGCTTTTAGCGTAAACCATTTTTGAAGGCCCATAGTCTTCCTATCAAAAATATACAAAAGACAATTATGCTATAGAATTATTGAGTAATCACAACAACAATAAAATGTTGATAGACTATGAATTGTTAAAGTACTATTGTAGGTATGCAGATTTTTTTTCAAGTGCTTTAGCAAGCTCACCAGTAGTAAGTAATACACATTTCTAATTAGTTTTTCTAAAAGCAAGAGCACAATCTGGGGGACAAAATGAAATGTCTGGGTAGAAAGAGACTGAATAATACAAAAGCAGCTAAAAACAATCAGAACGTAACATGTATATCGGATTTGAATAAATGAGTAGATTAACATACTTATTACTTTTATTTTACTTTTGACCATTAATTATAATTTTTACATTTTGAGTGTACCCTTCCATTCATACCAGGGACCCTGTAAAGCTAGACATTTATGTCAATTAAAATTGTCAATGAAATAAGCAGAGGAAAAACAACACAACTATAATATACTAGTCTTTAAAGAGATAATTATTTGCATAAGAAAGTATGGTGTATATTTGATTTACCAGTGCAATTAATGAGATGATACTCGAGGAGGGTAGTAAGAGATTACAGTCGGAGAGGTGTGAATCAAGCATTTAACAACTACCAACAAACTTCAAAAGGACTTGTCACTGCTACTGTTAATGGTTAAAGTTTACAAACTTACATTTCAGGAGTCCACTATTGCTTGGTCTAGAATATCTGTGATAAAAACAGATAACATAGAAAATAGGCTAATTAGGACCTTATTCCCCACTGGTCAGTGGGAAACGTCATTACTGTGCTAATTAATTTGGAAAGGACTATGAAATGATCGATGCCGTCTTGTGAAAAGATGCAGAAGACCGTTTCAACAATTCTTCCACTTCACCACACCTCAAGAACAGTTACTGAGTCAAATATAGAATTGATCTCCAGGCGTGGTATAATGTGTCAGACAAAATTTGTCATTTCTCATTCAAGGTGGCAAAGGTTTGATGGTCTTGCTTCTTTCTCCCCAAGACAAGGAATTGTTTGAAATAACAATGTCCAAATTGAAGCTCCTGTGGTTTCTAGGTTTTTGAAAGTCATATTAAAACTGTTCAGAGACCACAGCAGTTTTCACATTTACAAATGACAACTTATTCAATGCAATAATAATGAATGGATTCCTCTTTAAAAACCCTAATTAAGGCTTTAATGTTTGTTAGAGAAACTAGTTCCTGAAGTTCCCTTCTACTGGTTATTATACTCAGTAATGGTAGGCCATAACTCTGCAAACGGCTGTTTTATATCAATGCTCAAGTTAAACAGTAGCTGCTTTCCTGCCAATATAATTTTTAGAAAGAATGCTTAGCGTACTGCATAATCATACTTGTAGACAAACACCTATAGGCCTACAGCTAACTCATATATAACCTTTTTCTCCCAAAACCCAAAAGCAAACAATCTGCTTCAAATCTTTCTGCATCAACTTTTCAAGTCCTTTTCTAAGATTTTTTTACCTGCGTCAGTTTCATACTGAAAATTACGTGTAAGTGGGTCATGCACACAGGCTCTCATTCAACTTGATCTTGTTGGAATTAGATTTTCCGCTTGCACAGAAATACACTGAATGAATCTGTTGAAGCTGCAATCTTCATCCCTCTCTGTGCTTGTTTTGTAAACATTGTGTTGGAGAGGGTGATAGGGTGAAGTGCAACAGCGCCGCCTCCAGGTAGGCATATGAGTAAGTGTGGCACCGGATCAATATTGGCTCAGCATTTGTCAAACTGAGAGCACTAAAATCTCAAATCTCCAGTGATAAAGAGCTAGCTACAGTCTTGCTACACTAGTGAGTAAACTGACTGTTTAAAAAACAAACTGTTTACATTCTGGTTCATATATCTTTGTAATTCCTCTTGCACAGCCACGAGAGGGTTCACATGGACACAGGTCGAGCAGAAATCGCAGACTGTTGCTTTAATTGTTTGAGTTTTATCTTGTATGTGCAATCTTATGAATAACTGTATTACCTGTCAAAGATTACTTTCAAGTATTATAATTTGTATTCTTATTATTGGCAACAATACAAAGAGCTAGTCAATACAAGATGACAGAAAAACATGAATAACTTTCTCCAGGTCAGAATCAGAATCAGAATCAGAATCAGAAATGTTTTATTCGCCAAGTAGTTTTCACGTACAAGGAACCACATTTCTGCCAGCCTGTTTGATATTACTTAGCCTGTCTCCAGCCCTCCGAAGAGCCGGTGTTTACATTAGTTTTTCCTCTGAATCGTTTGTTTGTTTCCACATGTTAGCCACGCCTACTTTGTTTAAAGACACCTCTTAGGTCTGGTCGCCTCCTTGCTAAGGGGGCAGTCTGATCACTGGGATGTTCTGGCATTTTGATTGGATTATTCGATTTCTGGACAGGGTCCAGGACGATGGTGTAATCAGTCAGCTCGAAGTCTGAAGTCCAGAGGAAGCAATGGTGGATGGAAATGTAAACATTGATCTTGCAATTGAAGCGGTTATCAAGAAACTGAATACAGCTATACCTGCGCTAAAACCACTTTTAAAGAGTAGTTCTGCACACAGTTTGAGCTTCTCTCCACCTACTGCGCGGGTCTGGAGCTGGTGAGAAGAGGAACGGGGTGGAGTGAGCATGTGTACGCACTCATACGCTTGGGTGGTAAAATGGCATATCTTGTCTGTACACAGCTGCATCTCCAACTGAACATTTTAACCATTGAGGAGCACACAGACAGATTTAGTGAGATAAATATGGCACTGGCACATTTGGGCTTAAATGATGACAGTATTACCGGCATTGTGTTCAGTATTACGATTCAGTGGATCATTAACTAGATCAATGGTCCTAAATAGTTTTCTAGGTTTAGTTCACTTTGGTAGCTGACAGTAATACGTTTGGAAAAATAATTCCAACTTCAAGTTAGTGCGTTGTCATCAATTCCTTGATCCTTATTACTGCGTTATTTGTCGCAATTTATTTTCTTCTTTTGGTGTGTCTGCATGTCTGTAGTCCCTGAAATTTCCTCTAGTAGCATGTATGATGTAAGATGCAAATAGATTGCACTGCAGTTGATGAATGAGGACTGCTTTTGTTCACATCTGGTGTCACGTCGGTATTCTCAGGATGCCAAAAACACAATTAAAAATGGAGGCGCTGATGTAGGTACCCGTTTACTGCCCTCCTTATTGTTTAGCTAGCTTGTATGTCAGCCACTGGAAGAAAGTAGGCCATTTCTGAAAACATGTAAGGTTAAAGACTTGGTTGTTGCGGGAAATAAGCGAGTTAACACTCCAGACACAGACATCTCCCTGGAACTCATAAAATATTTAAGAGAGTATTTTGGGAGCTGTATGCCCCAAAATAAATGGCACAAGGAGAAGGGCGCTCTTATTTACAGGCAGCCTACTTTCAAGTTAGTGATGAAAATATGTGATTCTCTCCTTGTCACTATCTCTCTGTTTCTCTCAGTCTGTCAGATTCCTTAAACTCTTAATATCACACACTATATCACCCTGCTGTATGTGTACGTTGTCACTTCTTTATAGTTGAGTTGATTTAGACTGACTGTATTGATTATTTTCATTTATCAAACATGGTATTATAATACAGACATACAATAAACTAACACAGGAATTAATTAGTTACAAAACATCTACTTGAGTTAATTGAAATAAATAAAAAATGTGTGTACAGAAACTGTGTACAAGTTTAAACCCCTGCTGAGGATCAAATCCAGCCAGAACCTTCTCTCATGTATTATGTGCCCTACTTAGCTTCCCTACTGTCTAAATAAAGTAAATATTACAGAAAGAGGAGCTGACTACCCACTGACCTTTTTCAAAATGCAATGAGAGTCATTACATTGGTGTTAAAGAGATCTAACTAGTGGCCATGCAAGTATGCAGGCTGAACAAATGCAGCAACCTTGGTTTCCTATCAGTTTGGCATTGCTGCTGAATTGCCTTGTTATTGTACAACAGAATGAGAAACACATTCAATGTGCTGGTCAACTGACTTAAAATGTATAACGTGTCTGTGTAAAACTCCCTGTTTTCTGCCATTGCTTGGTGTGTAGATTCAGTTTGTCTGTCAATTGTCTGTGCCTGTACGGTGGCAACAATGCTGCAGCGAGAGGCGTGTCATATGGCATCAGTGGTATGTCATTTGGATGCTGACACCCCAAGGTTTGGACAACTTTTCCTCACTGATAAACAAAGAAACAAGGTGGTCAACAGTGATTTCTGGCATCTGGTGTCTGTTAATGGGTTAATGGTACTGTTAATGGAGAAATAAAGCAGGGGGGGGAATTGTATGCAGGTTGTAGACTTGTAATGGGTTGCTGACCAAACAATTAAAGAGGCTTAGAACTATAGGAAAAATAATGAAAGAATGCCCGTCTGACCCGGGCTACATCCCCTCAACTTGTAGGTTAGTCTATATGTAGGCTATATCTTTTTGAAGTTTGATGCTCTTATTGCTTAAAATAAAAAGAAAAATAATGTTATATTATCTAAGCCTATTTAGTTACTTATCATCTTCCATGTTATGCCCTCGCCCAGGCACCCTGCCATGAGTCTTAAATTGGACAAAGCCGAGGCAATTTTCTTGCATATTTTGCAAGGTTACTAATAGCTCATGTACTGTAAATATGTGGTCAGTTATATTTTTGTTTGATATAATTTTACTCTGGCATGGCATTCTTATGGTAATGCACAGGTTTAAGATATAGGGCTCTATTTACTAAATGGCCCACGGCACAAGGTGCAGTCAAAGGTGCACAGCGCAACCGCACAGGGCGTGGCGACTGATTTTTGGTCATCTCGTGGTCAGCGGCGCACAGCGCACCTGCGCCACAATTGGAAACTGGGTTGTATTAGGATAAATACATTATCAGTAGGTGTGGTGGGATAGGCTTCAATCATGGCCAATTACATTTTACATGTGTTGCTCTGGTCATAAGAGAGCCATTGCCCAATGTAGGAAACAGTTGAATGACATTAGGCGAAGAGCCAAACAGAAGTTGGCAGCGAACTGCAGTGCCAGTTTGGCTACGGGAGGGGGGGGCCCATCCACCAGCCAATCCCTGACATCTAAAGAGGATGCAGCCGCCTCCACAACCGCCTCTCCATGTGTCATGGCGCATACTGACAGCTCTATGTTGGATGACAATCATTAAGGTCTAGCAGGAAAAACCAGCGCTCATCTTGTCTTGCTGCTGAACTAAATGCAAAAGATGTAAGATGAGTGCTGGTTTTTCCTGATAGACTTTGAACCAAACACATTCCGTTGAAATGGGAGTTGGGCACGATTTTTCTAATTACTTAATTGGATGACAATCATTCACACCACAGCCACGTGTGTATAGTTAGAATGAAAACTGTATCTTGTTTTTTCCTGCTTTAAAGAAATACAGACAGGTGACAAATTAAAGGAAAAACCAACATAATGTGTCTTAGTAAGGTGTTGGGCTCCATGAGCCGCCGGAACAACTTCAATGCGCCTTGGCAGATATTATACAAGTCTCTGGAACTCTACTCTTCCAAAAGATATTCCCTCATAACGTGTATCGCTTGTTTTGTATATATCTGTGATGTCTTATACTGTAGTTATTCACATTATTCAATTTCTTCATGATTTATGGGGCTTAGGTAGTCATATTTGATATTAGTGTTCATATTATAATAGACGACTATATTGTGTTTTATGTTTTATGCATATGTAATGAGCTCTTTCCCGCCGTAACGCTAGATGGTAAGACACACGCCTATTCGATTACAACAAAAGTACCCTTGTCTAAAGTGGATTTCACACCTACGTGGTCATGAGCATGTTCCAGTGGTCTACACAACTTTGTCTCTAAGACTTTGTCTGAGACTTGCCTCATCGGCAAAAACTCCATAAGCCCAAAAGAGAACCTACTTCATCTTCGTGAAGTATGCCTGCCGCATCTGCCGGACGAACGAACACACACACACACACACACACACACACACACACACACGCCAGTTCAGTGTGTCTGTATTCCCTATCTGCTTCAACACCACTATCCAGCCTCCAGAAGGGTCGGCGTTGCCTTGAGTGACCCTAACACAGCTGTCCAGCTGACTAAATGCTGCAACTTACGTATTCCGTCCTGCGTTGTGGCCTGGTCCAATGTCTGTGCATTGATCTAATTATTATTATCATATGCTCATATGATTATCTATTTGTGCTAATCGTTCATCACCACTATTCAATCATCGATCTACCTCTTTTATGCTTATATGCACTTGTTTCACCTGATTATTGAATGTGCTTTGGTTTAGTAAAAAATACATTTCATCTCCTGTGTTCATTGTGTGGGTTTAAATTCAAGCGAGCTCAGAATTCACTTCTTCAGATGAGACCTGTTGATATTGTCTGTTATCTGGTGTCCCGTTCCTTCATTCAAATCGAAGCTAACTCTAAATTATATTTATATCAGACACCATTATTAAATATATAGGATAGCTAACAGCAATTTCTCTCCAACAACCCAAACATAATTTATCTAGTCATAACTGAAGACATTCTCATGCCATGATGACTGGGCACACGTTTAATTATCTTCACACGGGTCCAACATTCAAGTGCAGGGACAAATTACCTGCCAAAGTAACATGTATACACCTGTTGTGTATCTGTTTGAAGCTCCAATATACAGAACAGAGTATATGGCAGGTGAAGAATATTACTATACTTGAACTGTACATTTGGTTGCTCTTTCTCAGTTACTGTCAGAGGTAACCCTGTTGAAATACATTTCTATCTGGCAGTGAGGAAATGGCCTGTCATGCACCACTGGAGTGTTAGCGGTGAGGGGACACTTTGTTATCTTTGGCCGACTGCCTGGAGCAAAAAGAGGCCATGCTTCCACAATTGCCCCGTGTGCACGCATGACTAGCAGGACAAGAACATGATAGTATTGGTAGCCAAAGTAGCTAAGCACACAAAATCCAAATTACTGGCGTCTTGAAGAGAAGGGGAGCTTGTTATCTTTGACAGGCGACAGATCAGAACAAGACCTCCCCTCTGGAACATTTCATTCACTGCCCGGCACCACAATCTACGGTATACAGCATCCATTATAGCCCCGGCGTAGTAGTCACACCTGCCACTACCAGGCACAGCTGGAGAGAAAGAACAAGCACAGGACGGAGCCCTGTGGGAAAAACATCACCTCACCTCTTGCTACCCTTCAAGGATTGCTGTCAAGAAAAAAAAAACCATTCCGATGTGCTGTTGCTGATCCCTCACATACATCCCTGCAAGATGTAGTTTAATAGAATCACATTGTGCCCAGGAACGTTATTTTCTTTAATACAGTTATGTAACATATAAATTAAATATCACATAATACTCATATTGAATAAAATCTCAACCTTTTCACACATTTCTACAGCAAAAGTCATTGTCTGAGGTATCTGGCAGCGAGTTTGAATGCTACAGTAATTGTCTATCCAACGTCTATAGTGGATAATGTGACAAATCCTCCCTTGTGCTTCTACTGGATACGTGTTCTGGAGCTGACCTTGTTAAACAGGGGAATTATTTCCCTCACAGCCCATCAACTGGGTGGAATCAGTCGTATGATAGCAAATATTCTTGGATGCGGCTTGTGTCCATACCCACAGTTATACACCTTAGAGTATAATATGTGTCAAAACATTGCGACGGGATCAATTTACTGTGGGCTATGATGGCGTTAGGTTCTGTTGCTGACATGGTGAAAATAATATCAGTTGAAGGAACAGTTTTGAGTTGACATTGAGCCGGTTTTCTCAAACTACATGTATGAAAAACTGCATGAATGATACCTGATTATTTAGCTCTGAAAATACTTCACTTTTTAGTTTAGGGATGTGCATTTGACCTGATTTCCCTGTTCGAGTACTCTCATGAAATTAGTAACGAGTACTCGAGTACTCGGTAACGGCCCCATTTCTGAGTCCAGGAAATTGGTTCTCTAAATTATTGACGACAAAACGTTTTTGGGTGTGGTGTCCTTTTTTAAATTATTGTTTTGTGTGTTTGTTTATGGTAAGTGAAACATGACATGAAGACATTAAAACTGAAAGGTGAGTTTACTTAATTATTTGTGGTGATTTTTATACAAAGGAGGGAGAGAGTAATAAAATCAGGTATCCGTCTATATTAGGACGCATTCTCACCTGCCTCGCTTAGTCCGCTTGAATCGCACTCAGGTGCGTTTTCCCCCCTGGTGCGATTCTTTTGGGCAGGTGAGAACACCACAACCGCACTTGAGTGGGATCAAACAAGCAGACACACCCCGCCCCAGACACATCTGACCAATGAGTGACGTGAACGTTCTCACGTGGCATTTTGGTTCGCTTCACCAACCCATCAACTGATGTGGACCAGAGCAAAGTAACAGGTGTGAAAGGAAACCGAACCAGCTGAAAAATGAAACCATGTATCGCATCTGGTGCGAACCAAGAAGCGGACTAGATGTGGACTAGACGTGGACTAGACGTGGACTAGAAGCGGACTAGAAGCGGACTAGAAGCGGACTAGAAGTAGACTAGAAGCGGACTAGAAGCGGACTAGAAGCGGACTAGACGCGGGCTAGAAGCGGACTAGAAGCGGACTAGAAGCAGACTAGAAGCGGGCTAGAAGCGGACTAGAAGCGGGCTAGAA
>OMOT01002984.1:0-13946 GCA_900312575.1 Acanthochaenus luetkenii
GGTGCCATGGGAAAACTGGTACCGTAGGTACCGCAGCAATGTAGGTACCGAGTTAGTACCGAAGTACCGAGTACCGTGACAAGCCTACCGGAGGAAGATTCACAAAGGTGGCAAAGTTAGCGCAAAGCTACTTCTGCTGCCTGAGACGTATAGGCAGCACGTGTATTTTCAGCAGCTGGACTCACTGTAAACCGACACGACTCACCCTGATCATGTAAATATGATTGTATTGTTAAATAAAAATCTACAGGCTTGGATAGTTACTGCACTTATGTAGTTTAAGTTTGATACTGAAGCCTGAGCTGTCGTAGTTTGTCGCAGCTTTCTCATTTCAAGAGGGAATTTATTATAGCTTTGTTTTCAAAAAACGTTATTTATCTTTATTTATCTATTTCGTAATCATTTAGCAAATGTAAGTTTCTAATTAAGGCTCATCTTATTTTTTTGTAACGTTATATGTCATAGACGATCGTGTCACTGATTTGCCTCGGAAGAGTGAGCGAAATTTCCAGAGCCTTATTAAAATATCATACTTAAACAAAACAGTGTTCATAATTATGTTTGTGTTATGCCATGAAACAGGTGTATTTATCTAATGTTTCAATAAAGCTTTGATTGAGAAAAAAATATGCATTTTGTATTTTCTAATAAGTAATATTCATAATAATTATTTTGGTGTATCGTTATCGATTGATCGATTAGTCGTTCATTAACTTTGGCGACTATCGATCAAGGAAATTCCCTAGAATTTGCAACCCTAGTGTGCAGTTTACTGATGTTTTGTTACATGATTTCTGGGTATTGATTCCAGGAGATATTTTGTTACTTTTTTGGTGTACACACTTTCCCTCAACATGCCTCACCTGCCTACTTCAGTTAGGGATTTCCTACATTTCCCAGAATGCCCTTTGACAACCCCCAGAGAATCTGTGAACTTGTTGCTTTCAATCAAAGGTGGGTGTATGCGCATTTAAAAATGGCTGCATTGCATTTTGTTCTTTTGAGGTTACTGTCATTGGAGAAATTGGTATCTCTGCCTCTTCTACTCGATTTCTCCTGTATGATTGTTGAG
The DNA here is from genome assembly GCA_900312575.1 of Acanthochaenus luetkenii. NCBI lineage: Eukaryota > Metazoa > Chordata > Actinopteri > Beryciformes > Stephanoberycidae > Acanthochaenus > Acanthochaenus luetkenii. Next base: position 1,073 of record OMOT01002984.1, read on the forward strand.
CTGCGGTGCAAATTGGTGAGTCTTGAAAGAAGCCCTTGCTCTTCGATTCTAATGGGCTAATACCAAAACCTGATGTTCATTATTTGTTTTCCACAAGAATAAGAAAAATACACCAGATTTGCAAGGTACATCACCAATAGCTGTTTTTTTTAACTGCTTCCATATCTGGTTTTGAAGATCCATTGTGAGAAAAAACATCTGATTTTTATTTTTTATGCCTCCAGACCAACATAATGTGTCCTGGCACGATCAAATGATAAATCACATTGAAATGACGAGTGACCGGCCCCTATTAGTGCTGCATTCATTAAAACTGTCAGCCTGCATGTCTATATGTCTCTACCTTTCTCGCTCTCTGTCTCTCTTTTCTTTGTCTCTCTCTCTCTGGCGTGCTCTGTTTCAGTTGAGGCAAAGTATCAATTCATACATAAATTATTAGAGAGTTCTGTTACAAAAGGATTATCATTTATATTCCTGTCGCGCATGCGCACGTACACACACACGCACACACAGACACACACTTGAGCCACACAGAGCAGTCTTTAGACATTCATTGATCTGCAGGACTCTACTTGGGTGTCAACACAAGGTCCACTGCAGGTCAGAAATGTTGTTGTTGTGGCTTGGCTGTGTATCAAGTCATTGTAATCAGCTTGTTGGACTACAGAAGCTACTCCGTATTTGTGTGCGCGCATGTGTTTGTATGTACTGCGTACGGCTGCAACTAACAACTATTTTGATACTTGATTAATCTGTTGATTCTATTTTTTACATTATGCTTGTGTGTGATTTGTTCGTGTTTGTGTGGTGTTTGTCTTGATTTTCCATGCTTGTCCAGCTTAAAAATCAATAACAATAATAAGCAGTCAGGAGACACCTCCTGAGTTATCAGGAGGTTTGAATAATTTATTGAAACAAATGTTCACACAGTTGTATTCAGCGTTAAAGGCCAAGCTCTTCAGGGTGCTCTCTCTACAAATCCAAGATGCTAAAGATTTGACAGGGAGTGCAAATAATCCCCAGACGGTTGCATGCAGAGCAGAACCAAGCAGACACACATCCTCCTAATGATATAGTTCTGTCGATATAACTGTCAGTTGTGTGTTATCAAAGTTAAAGCGATGGGATGGAGACTTTGAGTGTGATTTCCCAAATGATAGACTTTCTCAACTATCTTTGAAACAGATAAGCTTGTGTTTCTGTGTGTTTCTTTTGTTTTTATCTCTTACAGGAAATGTCTACATGTTTAGTTCTCACGGTAGATCATTTAAAAACTGCCTCTGGATGTCTGCATTTTAAAATCCATAGCGTGCAAAGTTTGCCTTTTACATTTCAACATTTAAATAATTATATATGCCTATTCTTGGAAAATATATGTGCTTGAGTATATATCTGTGGTTTGGGTGTGTATGTGTGTGTTTGTGGTATTTGTACTGTCTAGCATTTTTAAAAGCATCCCAAGGTGACATTCATTTCAACAGCGTATACAAAAGTCCATGCGCCTCGTTGTGTGTATGTGTGTGTGTGTGAGGAGGGGTTGTCTTAAAAAGTCACGGCTGGTTGAGTTTGTCTTTTGTTCTCTGTACACCTCTAGCCAATTAAGAGACAAGATTGACAAATCTACTCCTCCTTTCTCACCCACCCCTCCTTGTATCATCTCTTTTCTTTTTCTCCTCTGTCTCTCATCCTCTCTTCCCCTCCTCTTCCTCTGCTGGTTGACTTTCTTATTTGAAATGACCTTCTAGTTATGTGAACTTTTTAACATTAAACCTGCTGCAGCAACAAACACATGGGACAAGTGGTTTTTCCCCCCCATACCTTCTCAGCCAAGCCAGAGGGGGAAACGTTTCCCAAAAAACATCCATTAGAATTGAGGGTATGGATCCACCATAGGTGTTCTTTTTCAGGACACACATGTGAATTGGTAGGGAAGTGTTTCACAGTGACCATTAAAATGTAGGTATATTTAACTCCCTTGCTACTCGTGGTGCAACCGTACCGCAACTGTCTCCAGATCAGAAGTTTGCATGTTAAAATCATGTTGATGTGAAACTCTGACAATTTGGGGTAGCAGGGTGGCCTAGTGGTTAGAGATAATCCATTAACTCCCCCCTGTCAGCATTCATCCACCCTGCTGACAGTGTCCTTGAGCAAGACAAGGAATCCCTACCAGCATCATATCCCTAATAGTCTGTTGCTGACCTTGTTTTCCTGCCTTGGAGGGCAGTTTCCCAAGAGGGATCAATGAAGTATCACATTATTACTATTATTATTATTGTTTAGTTATTATGATTATTATGGGCATCTTGTTGGCTTTCCGGATTCATTGGGAAAGGTGTTCTTTCTTTTTTAAACAGTGAAGGAAAATATACAAGCTTTTGTTGTTTTGTTAGATGCATCCAAAGATCTGTACCATAAATCTTTGGCGTATTGTTTTACAGTGGCACTCAGATTATCTTATAACCTACGTGCTATTTGGAAACTGGGGTCCAAATGGGGGTAATTTGGGTTAACACAGTTTGGGAGAGGGAAAGAGGTATATTTACAGTCATAAAAGCTTTCTGAAGTGTTCCTATGGCTACAAAAAGGGAACAACTCTAAAAGCAGGTGACAACAGATCTCTCATAAGGGCAGACACAGAGATGGAAAGCTAAGTTGGGAGAAATGAAAACGTTTAAGTGTGAAGATGAGGGAAAGAGAGGTGGTGCTTTAGTCTTTGGTCCATTAGAGCTTTTCTAGCGGCTCTCTGTGGTCCATTGTTTGTTTCCCATAATTTTTTTTCCATTACCTGCGGATAGAAAAGTTCAGATGAAGTATGAGTCACTGGGTCTGCATTAGCTGCAGAGCAAAAGAGAGACAGAAAGAAGGGGGGGTTATGAAAGGAAGGGAGAAATGAATGTGAAATGACACATTAGGAGACAAAGACTTTCACAATGATGCATCGAGCTACATTGAGAGAGAAGAGAGAAGAAGTGCAGTTATGAAACCCAGCGGGTGACTGTTAGGTTATTTTAGCACATGCTGTTCTGAATAGGCTTTACTCTATTGTCACATAGTAACAGTCGGTGTATCATCAAGGTCAAGCTATTCAAATGAATTTTGATGAGATAATGCGTGTGAGCCCAAGTGCACAGTCTACAATAGCGACTATGACAGTGATTGTGACCCCCAGCTGAGGAGAGTTCAGGTGCTTTAGTTAAAAGCACACAGTTACTACATGCACATACACACACACACACACACACACACACACACACACACACACACACACACACATTCTAAAGAATATGCATAAGTAGGCCTCACTATTTTACAAAATGTTCAAGCTATTCATACTACCCCTATTGTCTGGATGGGGTTTTCAAGTTAAGTCAGTAGTCAGGTAATGCAGTGGAATTTTGATGGATAGTTAGATAAATCTTTATTGTCCACCACATTACATACAATGGAAAATACATACAATGGAAAATTGTAAAAAATAGAAAAAGGCCACAGACACAGAGGGCATCTTCTGACATCCAGTACATTTTGTTCATTTCTAACTTTCCACATCATCCACTGCTTCAGCAGGCTGCTTCACTGTGGTTCACCTCACAATCCACACATTTAACATGTGACATACTATACAATGGAGACATTTCAAAATAAATAACTAATCTTCTGATGTCGCAAACAAACCACTTCAGGCGTAATTCGATCAGGTGGAACACATTTTGATCATTCATGAAACCAAGGTGCTACATCCTGACTCGTTTGAAGTTGTTTCTGTTTTTCGTCCTCACTCTAATTATCCTGGCTCTCAGTGTGACGCATGATAATGACCTCATTATCACGGCTTTGTTTTAGTTTTGTACTAATTTAGCACATTCAAGGCCACTAATATGGGCCTCGAATCTTTGTTTACAAAGTCTGTTTTTGAACATACAGTACAAATGGTGAAGTGTTCTCTCTTCGTGGTGTTTGCTATTTGACCATGATCCTCTATCTTCTCTATCTGTCTATGGTTTAAACCTTTTACCACTCTCCCTCTCCTCCATCCTTTCTTTCTCTTCAGGCACACAGAGGATCTGTCTGATCATTCTGAACCAGCCTCTGGATAAGGATTACCTAAACATCATCTGGAGTAAAGGTAGATACCTCAGAGATCACCAACACATATCAGACAAGCCTCTTTATATCACTTAGATCCCAACTAGCCACCCATCTGCATTGGTTTGCGTTGAGCACATATTCCCCTTTCCTGCTTAGCCCACACTGCTCAAAATCTTAATTCCTGCCATGTCATTGCAAATGCCCGCTCCCTGCCCTCTGCCCACATTCCCGTGAGAAGTATTCTAATGAAGGTAAAGATCACTTTCTTCAGGAAATAATGTTCCTGTCTGGAAGCAGTTTGATTTGAACGATTCACATGGCTCAGTGCTTTGTATCACCCACAGCTACATGACCTGAACAACGGTTATACTGATTCACCCTCTGCTAAACAAAATGATTTTATACAACAGTGATTTCCATTGCATTCATACTTTGAAGGCCTACTCTGTATATGCAGTATGGCCTTGTTGCCGCACCACTGGCTTTTGTTTCCATTGTGATTTAGTGGAATGAACTTTTCAATCTGAAATATAATAATACAAAGAATAACCTTATTTTTATAGCACTTATCAAAACAGGGTTACAAATTGCTTCACAGGAGAAAGGACAGCTGGGGTAGAAATAAAATAGATAAAACGTAAAACAAAATATATGGAATAAAACACTCCAGTATATTAAGCATAAAACACAGTTAACATGTCAAATAAAACATTCAAAACTATTTCAGAACATGCACAGTGTAAAATCTAGTATTTAAAGTAAAAGCAAGACTCAAAAAGTGAGCCTCTTCTCCTCAAGCAGGTCATTTCCAGAGTGTAGGAGCCATTATGATGCACCACTTGGCTGTATTGTATTAAACATGTGACACAGACTTTGAGCCTTTAAGCCAGAAAATTGTCTCTGTCCCACAACATGTGTTTTCTTTCTCTGGTAAACTGATCAGAAAGTAACTGAAATGAGTTGAATTGGACTCAAACATGCTGAGCTGAAGTAACCTAAATTGATCTGGACTAACCTGACCCAAACTGCACTGAACTCGCTGCCGTAGCTAAGCATGTGGTGGTTGTTTTTCAAGTACTGAGTGGACAGGAGTGCTCTGGGTTACTGGCTCTCAACAAAACAACAACAACAACAAACAATAACCGCTTTAGTAACATTAATTGAAGACTATGTTTATAGTAGCCTACATGCACATTATCAACTTTCTATCTGTAAATGGTCTCTATTGGGATGATATTAATCGTTGCTGTATGTTTGTATTGTTTCGTGCTTTAGTGACTTTTCATGAAACGCATCAAGACAATGAAGATATTGCAATTTCATCTATAGTGACTGTGGGAGAAAATGACGTAATGAACAGCATGCACTACAACATTTTAATAAAGGCAAAGTAATATTGATCATTTAGACCTGTCTGTCCACATCACCCAGGAACCTGTCGAAGGAATCAGCTCTTCTGTCCTTGTCCATTAGTACAGCCATATGCACAAAATCACACCATGTTGAGAAGTTTGTGCACTTTTTTTTTGTTGGTTCGAACGATTGCTTATTATTTCCATTGAATACCGTCCAATATGGTGGAGTGAACATTATGTGTCATGTGACTGCACACTTAGATGTGAGCCTGCGCACGCATAGTCGTCTGCCAAAAGTACAACCGACTTTCAACATTAGAACATTAGAACATGGTCTGAATGTAATCCTAGAGGGGCTGCATGTTCAAAGCCGCCCCTAAAACATAAATAATCAAAGGCACACCAATTTATTAATTACTTGAAAATGTAACTCATAAATGTATGTAATCATCGGAGCGGCCTTGTAAACACAATAACTTTGAAGGGAAATGTGTGTTTACAACCACAAGAGATTTCATTATAATTAACATTGCTTTAATATTTGTATCATCTCAGCAAAACCTCAAGAGGCACCTGAGCTCTCTCCATGGCACAGCTGTCACATGAGTGGATAGAAAATTGACAACCGCAACATATCTCCGCTTGCTGGTCTTTGCCTTTGTTGATCACACTAGAGAGGAACCCAGTCGACCCCTAGAAAATATGTAACAGCGTTTCTTCATCTGAATAAACTCCAAAAGTTGTCTGCTGAGCCAAGATAAGGATTCTCTGAGGAATCCTTTGAAGGAAAAACAAAAGACTTTGGATTTTTACACCATCCTGCTAAATTAATGGAGCCTAATTGATGCTAAATATGATCAAGCTCTTGCATTGTGCTTCCCCCGTAAGGAGTAGGAGCAGTTTTGAGTAGAACTGGACAATACTGAAAAAAGAAAATATATATTGCATTTGTTTCTTAATTTTGCAATTTGGATATGAATTGAAACAATTGGGCACACATTTAGCTTCAAAAAGGCATACAAATATGTAGGTATTGGTGTGTTTGGAGGGGGTGCTTGAGATTTGCACAGTTTAAATAAAAAGAAGAATTTGGCTCAGCATGCAACTTGATTTATAGGCCAGGGATTCTGTACAGCACCAAGAACCTTTCTCTCTCAGAATAATTGCAAGCTCTCCAACTTGGAAAATACAGTCAATAGTGTGATGTTTTTTTCGATAGAGTGCGCACCTCTAGTTTTGAGGGTTGTTTTAAGGGGGACATTCACATTGTAACCTTCCCTCCCCCCTCCAACTATTTCACCAGGCTGTTGCTGAAAACAATAATCATGGTTAAAATAGGTTTAATAAGATTGTCTGGCCACTGCCAGACAAGCGACTTGCATACCATCATATACAGTACATATACTGTACATACTACATATACATCATCATATGTTAACTACATCGTATACATACTACACACAAGCACATGTCTTTGGACCTACTGGTGATCAATATATGCTGATACTACCATACGGTTTTCTAAATCTGAAAATTTGAGCTGCTTACATAAACTATTAGCTTCCAAGCAGTCTGTTTCACTATCCCAGTGGTAAACCATCTATTAGTGCAGAATTTTATTTATTTATCTATAATTGCTAGGTAATAATCGGAAAATATTTTTTCTGTTTGCACGGTACTATATCATTTTGCTAAAACAAACCAGAAAATGGATCCACTAAACATAAACTACATTTAACTAAACAATTCTGAGACATGCATTTATTGTATTCATAAATTAGACATGGATCATGATTGGCAATTATGAATAGACTGGTATCAACGGAATATTTTCCAGACTGAGCATCTTACATTTTTTAACTGCAAGGCTGATGCAGATTGAATAGATTCGGCTGCTTTTTTAAATGTTCCAGAGAGATTTTGGGGTGGTTTTGAAGTGCCACAAGCTATGCTGTGGTGCGGATGTAAAACATTTTTTCGTTTTCGTAATAAATGTTGCTCTTGGCAGTAGTGCACATGGGAAGTTTTGATGGGAGGATGTTAATAGTATGTGAGTGGCAGATCTCAGATCTTTCACAGTTTGTTGGTAAACATGCTCGTAGCAATTTATCGTTCCTCACTTGATGTGCCTTGTGTTTTTTTAATGGTGTTTGCGGGATAGGCAGATGTCAGGAGGGAATAAGTGTGTGTGTGTGTGTGTGTGTCTTGAGTGTGTGTCACTCTCCATATGGTTGTTAATCTGGAGGCATCCCAGCCAGGTCTCCACCCTTAAACACACACACACACCCTCATCAACTCTGGGAGAGGTAGAGCAGCAGGGACCACGGGAGAGATGGATGGAAGAGAGCAACACTGATCAAATGGAAACTCATTCACAGGTCTGATCCTCTAGACTGGGACCAATCCCTCAATCACTCACTCACTCACTTGTTCACTCACTCACTCTCATTTCCTCACTCCCTCCCTCACTCACTCACTTCGTCACGCAATCTCTCACTTCCTCAGTCAGTTACTTACTCAAATACACAGATACATCACTTACTCACTTTCTACAACCACAGAAATGTGCCAATGTTCACTACAAGTACAGTACGTCGTTTTATAATTTCTTGATGCAGAGCAGTTTGCTGCAGGTGAACTTTTTGAACATCGCCCACCAGCATCCAATCAAGTATTAGCATTGCTAGCCATAAGCAACCTCCAATTGCCCATTGAGTGATGTGGCTGCACACACACACACTCACTCATACTGTATACTTCCTTCACTTCAGGTGCCAGATGGACTAAATAGGTGTGTGGAGATTTTGAGTAGAGAAGCTGTTAGAGAGGAGTGATGGATAGTGATTTAAAGAAAGCTAAAAGTACAATTTCTGAGGCACTGCTGACACGGGGGAAAATAGAATGAGAAGAAGAGCTAGGGAACATGCGCCAATATAGGTGAGGGATGGAGAGGAAGAATAAAGTATGAGAGTAACAGAAGGAGTGAGTGGAGATGGATAGAGAGAAAATGAGATGTTTGTGCAAGAAATCGATCAAAATCAAGGAATGGTGTAGAGGGCAGGGTGGATCTAGAGACAGGGTGACAGAGGGATGGAGAGAAAGAGGTGGACTGATAGATGGAGGGAGAGCATCAAGGTGTCATAATAGGGGTAATGATCTGTTCTGTGTGACCGTTTGCCCTCTCCTGTACTGCATTAAACCCCCAACCTGACAGGCATTAATCCCTACTAAGCTCATCAACACTGGCTGCTATAGAGAATCACACAGAAGTGTGTGTGTATGTATGTGTGTGTGTGGCTGTCTGCATATTCTCCTACCCACCGTATGTATCTATCATACAGCAGCTCTGTATCAGTGTGAGTGACAGGAGGAGTTGGAGCTGAAGCCTGCAGGGAGGGATTATGATGGCTAGTTTATTTACAAGGTCATCTGCACTGACTGCTTCTGTCCGCACACTATACACATCATATCACTGTCAGGATTCACATGAGGCCTGTGTGTGTGTGTGTGTGTGTGTGTGTGTGTGCTTTTGAACTTCTCCTCCCAAGAAAGGAAAGGTGAGGGGTCCTTATTAGGCATTTACGTAATGGTTAGAATTAATGTTGCATTCACATTGTGGCGTACTCGATAGATTACAAACCAGATGTTCATTGTGTTCAGCAGGAGATTGACAGTAATGACGCCTACTTTGCCTGCAGATGAAGAGTTTAATTGTCCCAACTTTTGCCATTTACTGTGGTAGTGAGGACAAACCGGATGTTGAAAACTCTAGCAAGATGGATCCACATTGGACTTTAGTGGACCTCTTTCCCAGCAACCTCTTCTCACTGTCCATTTTAGAGTCTAAGAAAACTGTTTTCCCTGGGCTATTCCAATTTCCTTTTCTGGCTTCCTATTAATTGATATACAGTGGGGAGTCATATGTAATAATTTCTGCAAAATATAACCTATTTAAAAATTAAATGAAGCATGGATAATTATCAGTCACTCAATGCTACTTAACAAATCTGTTTTTATTGTATGAATGTAATGGTAAATCTACTGGGGAAAATACTGGGGAAAATGTTATTTGTCCCCCCCCCCAATATATCACTGTAAACATAACTGCCATTTAAATAATATTAATAACATGCAATGACAGCACGTGATGATTATAGAAACTTAACAGCGTGTTGTTAAGTTTCTAAAGAGTGTAACCCCCCGCCCTTTGTCTCACAATGGTTTGATCCCACTGCCTAACGATACCCATCCCTACTCATAGTTATTTGAAAATGGTACTTCTCTCACATTTTCTGTAGCTGTGTTTCTTAATGGCACACCATGCAAACAGAGCTGACTGACAAACCCAGAAGTAACTGTTTGAGAACCCTGTGTGCGCGCGTGTGTGTGTGTGTGCGCGTGTGCGCGTGTGTGTGTGTGCGTGCATATTTCTATTCATACCCTTGTACACAGATAATGACTGATAGCTTTACAGTCTGTCACCAGCAGGTTTAAAGAACAGTTTCTGTCTTTTTCGTCATTTGAAATGTTTCTCAGCCTTTGCACTCTGTCATGAGATATGTCATTTACATTCCAATCATTTCTAAACTTGAAACATTGACAGCAGATGGTGAGGGTTATGAATAAAAACACTTCCTTCAGTATAAGTGTCTTATTTACATCAGTACAGATGCCTCTTCAGTCTGTCACTTTTAGGTGCGCAAGGGGAAGAAAGTAAGATTGAGAATGATTCCCCCTCCGTCTGAAAAATAATTCCCTTCCATGAAACACTGTTAATCGAGTCTTATTCTGTGTGTGTGTGTGTGTGTGTGTGTGTGTGTCAGTGTGTGTGTGTGCATTGTTAAAGGTTTTGTGTTTTGTTAGGCATCACAGTGATAATGATGTGTTATAATTGTGTGATACAGTATATAGAAATAATGACTACGGAGCTTATAGTCATGCTAAGTTTCCTTGGAGCAGAGTGGTGTAAACTACCATATGTAATCCATGCCTATGTTTAATATATTCATATTACTTGCCTTAATGTTAGCAGATTCATTTTACCCTTGCATGAGATGATGAAGACGAGGCGGGGCCCGACTCTGTCTGTCGACCCGTGGATAGTGTGTTTTAAAAGTGCTTGTTTTGTGTTTGACGAGCCTGACACAAGCAAAAGAAAAATGTCCATGTTGTTTACAATAATGGACGATAACGTTTTCTTGAATCATGAGATTGGTGAAAGTTAAAGTCACAAGGAAATAATAATTTCATGTCTTGTTTCTATAATTCAATGCATTTCCAGTTGAAACATGATGTTGGCATGAGACATTACATGGGCGAGGGACTGTTAAAAACTTTAAAAGGTCTGAAATGCTTTGCACATCATTTTGATCAGTCACAAATTCTTCAAAATGATTGAAATCCATCCACCGGGACACAATCATGGTGTCTTAGGAAAAGGAAACAGGGCGTTCGGGACCGCTATACCATGTTGCCGCTTTTGTCACTATGAAAGTTGTGAAGTTGCAGGGTTTATATGATGGGAGGGGCGTTTGCTACCATTGCCTTGGAGGGGCGACCTGACCTGTCAGCGTCACACCTACTGCCCCTCCTGAACAACTCGGGAAAAGGTGTAGAAAATGTTTTAAAAAATACAATAATACATATATGTGTAATATTAATTACAGTAGAACCCCACTTATCTGAACCTCAGAGTTCTAAACTTACGAGTCAACCGAACAAAGAAAGCAATCAGTTGGCAAACATAAGACGGTTTCCCTGCATACTTTTTTACTTATAAAATAGTGGCGTAATCCAATTAGCGTTCATCTCCAATTTATCTCATGAATAGTCTGTCCTTGCACCATAACGCACGCTTAGCTCTCCATCTTACACACCATACGATGACAGCAATTACTCTATAAGGACAATTAGTTCATTTCACATTTCACATTTTCACATCACTTGTGATATATGTGTTGTTTAAAATTAGAAACTTCTATTAAAGGAGCATATGGGAGGCAGGCTAATTTTGTGCTATTCACAGGCACGTGAAAATGAGGAAAACAGACACCATCTCCCACACAGTCACAGCAGAATGCCTAAAAAACCCTGTGGTGACTTGAACAACGAAAAGACACAACACCAGTGAAACAGAGAGCTTCACACATTAGCAGCTAAAAAGAGGATTACAAATGTGAAGCAAATGCGTAAAAAGGCTCCTCAATAAAGTCCGGTGCACCCGACAGGACTAAAACATTTTTACACACTGTAGCCTACAGTTTCAAAGTTAGAAATGTGATGAATATATGTTGAGAAAATTGATTTTACTGTTTGTTCAATGAGTTAGAATATCGGATCGTATTTAATTGTTGCTATTCTGTTCGATAGCCTATCCTACTGCAACCAAGCATTATGCATTGTTTTGTTTAATACAGACTACAGTCGTTGCTCATTTTAACTTAGGCCTGGTCCTATAGCTTATGTATTAGTCTCTTAGGCTTTTCATTGATTGAATAAATCAAGTATTTTCATGCATGTTTCAGTCATCCAAACATTTCAGTCTCCCGGACTAGGGTTGCAAATTCTAGGGAATTTTCTTGATCGATAGTCGCCAAAGTTAATGAACAACTAATCGATAACGATACACCAAAAAATTGCTTATGAATATTGATTATTAGAAAATACAAAATGCAAAAAAAAAACTAAATCAAAGCTTTATTGAAACATTACATAAATACACCTGTTTCATGGCATAACACAAACATAATTATGAACGCTGTTTTGTTTAAGTATGATATTTTAATAAGGCTCGGGAATTTCGCTGACTCGTCCGAGGCGAATCAGTGACTAACACGTTTGTCTATGACATATAACGTTACAAAAAATAAGATGAGCCTTAATTAGAAACTTATATTTGCTAAATGATTACGAAATAGATATAGAAGTTTTTGAAAACAACGCTATTATAAATTCCCTCTTGAAATGAGAAAGCTGCGACAAACTACGACAGTAGGCCTCAGTTTCAAACTTAAACTAAGTGCAGTAACTATCCAAGCCTGTTGATTTTTATTTAAGAATACAATCATATTTACATGATAATGGGGTGAGTCGTGTGCGAAGTCTGTTAACAGTGAGTCCAGTTGCTGAAAATACACATTCCGATAGGAGGCAGCATAAGTAGCTTCGCGCTAACTTTGCCAGCCTCGGGAATCTTCCTCCGTTGACTTTCCTCCAATCTGTGGGACTGACATTTAGCGGTGGTGGAATGTCCTTCAGAAAGTTGTCCACTTTTGTTTCCGTGTCGTTGGTGCGGGTGGAGTAATGTTAGATATTTAAATATTATACATGACTGATTTCTCTCTCTCACTAGCATATACCAATCATATCTCAAAGCTAAAGACGTCTCTTTGTTAGAGACGAACTGATTGTCAGACCTATGTCTGTTC
>OMOT01002987.1:6313-17187 GCA_900312575.1 Acanthochaenus luetkenii
TATATATATATATATATATATGTATATATATATATATATATATAACATTTAACTACTTTAACTTAACATTTGTAACAATATTGTGGGCAACCAAGAAATGTTGCAATGCTGCACCATGTTTACACAATTCAACCACTAAGATCTCAAAATTACCCTGGAGGACTGAGAGTAAACAGTATGCTGCCTTGACCTGTACAGAAAGGTTAAAAGATTCTTACATGTCATATATGCCACCTCATCGTAGAAGTCCATTTCGATGTGTCCATTTCTTTATTTTCATATTCACAATGCCTTGAAATATATGTGAAATCCATCACAGTGGCAATGCCTGGCAGAGTTGGCAACGGTGATGAATGGCAGAGATGTTACCATACCCTACACGTACGTTTAAAAAAAAGAAAATGACATATCTTTCTTTGTTTTTTACTGGATGGTGCATGGCACTGACAGTGCTGCGTTAACATTTTGATTCTCAATGGAGCCACACCAAAGATTTCTTAAGTAATTAGCTACAGAAAAACTCTCACATTATACTGTACTTCGGATCAAATCTTCTACCAAATGTCAACATATTGCTCCATAAATGCAAACATTTAAACTGCAGACAGAAAAAGTACAGGAATGCAGTGTTTTGCTTTTTAATGGGGAGGATAAACCATGGACAAAGTATAAAATGACAAGACATAATGTGAGGGAATATCAGAGACAATTGATTAATTTATCTTTGAAATCCTCTCTGTTCAAGTTCACTAAAAATTACAATTATACTTGTCTATAGCTCACAAAGAGTAGAGAGTGAAAGTAGTAGATGGTGAGGACAAAGTAAGAATATGATAGTATGGTTCGCTCCCCACTCCTCAGCTTATGCCAGAAACCACAGCAGTTAGCAGTTCCCTTCATAAGAACCTAGTGCTGCTTTTATCAGCATTCAGCAGAGCTTCCGCTACCCAACATCCTCCTTTCCCTGCATTCCCTCACTGCCTCTGTATAACCCACCAACCTTGACACCCATGACTATAGACACATGTTCATGTACCTATGTTTATACACACACACACATACACACACACATACATACACACACGGTTACTTATGGGGAAATTCTTATATTTTTGTGCACCACTAATATAATGTGGACAGTACAAATACAGAAATGAAGGGGTGAGACAAAGTTATCAGAAAAGAATTAAGAAATACAACCTTTATTGTGAAACATTATCTCAATCTGAAAATCTTCAGATAAACAAGGTTTTATTGAAACATTCATAACAATGATGCTGCAGGTTCAGGTTCCTCATTTGCTCTTTCTTAGGTGTAATGTTTGACCATCATGACAGGCATTTAAAGAACAACAATGAAAATGTTTTCTCTATTTGATAATTGATCAATACCACACATTTTGATCAGATTCAGAAGTGTGCATAAGTATATTATAATTATTACTAGTTATTACTATTGTACTTATTATTATTAGTAGTATTCTCCACCCTACCAAAAAGAAAATTCTGAGGGAAAGATTGAATACTTGTAATTTTTGCAATTGTTTGGTATGGACATTTTCAAATTTAAAGATACTGAATATTGGCACAAAATGTTGACTATCAGCAGCATCAATTAAAAAATATTGGTATCAGCCGTCCATCCATCCATCCATTGTCTATACCCGCTTATTCCTATTTTAGGGTCACGGGGGGGCTGGAGCCTATCCCAGCATGCATCGGGCGTAATGGTATCAGTCATCACAAAACCATATCAGTTGAAACTATGAACTATACACTACTGTGATCATGTTCCCTTTATTCGTAGTGTTTATATATATATATATATATATAAACATACAGTATATATTTGAGTGAAATGTTAAGTAAGACAAAAGTGTCCTTTTTTCAAAATTTCACACATTTCAAGTCAAGATTTGTTAATTATAATCAATGTGATGCTGGATGAAAATAAAGAACACACTGTCATCTGCTCTCTCTGTAATGTATTTTTTTCCCCTCTTTTCCCAGCAGCTGACTCCAAAAATATTCCCTCCTTGATACCACAACCAAAGGAATACACTCATTTTGTTTAGTGGTGAGGTCTTTTTTCCACTCATGTCTGATACAGCATGCTTTCTGGTTGTTAAAACAAGACCATAGATGCCACATTCCTCCATCTTTAATGAATAAATGCCATGGCAACAACAAGAAACATGGAAGAGGTGGGGAACAAAAAGGGACAAATAATTAATCACTGATTTCAGTTTGCACTCAACACACCCTAATACAAAAGTCAAAAGTCATGGAATTTAAGAGTAAGTAAGTTCAACGGGGGATGGGTTTTTATGCTGAGCCCACGAGGTCCCAGGCAACATGTACCATCTATTTATGAAGTGGAGGGTGTAACTGTAGCACAGAGGTGCACAATGAGCGTGGGCTGAAACAGCCCTCAGAGGCTCAGGCAAGCTGGAAAGCAGAGATGTCAAAGACTAATTGAAGAAAACAAACACAAACAGAGAGCGTGGGCGTTGACCTGGGAACTGTGTCCAGATTCAAAACCACTGTGGTCGGAGTAATAACAGGGTGCTCTTTGGCATGCTTTGGCAGTGGTTGAGTAGGGGGCTGGGTGCTAGGAACTTGGGTTGGGAAGTCCCTTCTCTGATTCCTGGTAGACGTTCACCTTTCTTGACTCTGTCAGCCACCTACTTTTTCCATCTTAGAACAATGACAGAAAAACATAATAATCTTTGCCTTAGTGGGATCTGACAATGTCACGGCCCAGACAAAACGTTCCACGTTCTCAAGTTTGTTGAATATATCTAACTGAAATTATTACCTGCCTTGTCGTTCATTACTAGCCCTAAAATGTATTATCTTTTCACAATAAAAAAAGACGTCCTAATCTTATATTGCGGGTATTGCTCACAAAAACATTTTGTGAATCACTCCAAATTTAGTTTTAACCTAAGACTTTTTACTTGGAGTAGTAAAAAAGCAAAAGGTCATTCACATCACTATTTTACATTACCAGAAAAAAAGTCTCAATATTAGCCCTATCTTTAGAATGTAAATAACTGCAGATACATACTGTAGTGTATCACACAGACCCATT
This sequence comes from Acanthochaenus luetkenii, assembly GCA_900312575.1. Taxonomy (NCBI): domain Eukaryota; kingdom Metazoa; phylum Chordata; class Actinopteri; order Beryciformes; family Stephanoberycidae; genus Acanthochaenus; species Acanthochaenus luetkenii. The sequence goes on from OMOT01002987.1 coordinate 9,407, forward strand.
GACACCGTGGAATTTAAATACCTCCATGGGAAGCATGTGTACTGTATATTACTGTTTTAGACTTTGCATTTCGAGAGAGACACCAAGATAAGTATGTAGCTCCATTTGTATTTGAATGCATTGATTGCTATGGAAACCGCTTGCAATGCTGGTACTCTAAAGCTGTGCTATGTGTTCATGAGCGTGGTCATGGGCTTTATTTTTTTTCCAACAATGAAATGGGTTAGGGAATTCTTCTACAATTCTATAAAAGTGTATTTGTTTACAATGACTTTGCAGGATTTTGATTCAGAAAATATACACACGGTAGTAACACACATTGCAGCCACCTTAATGGCCAATTTTTTACATTTTTTATAAGTAAACTTATATTTAGGTCCACCCAGTGATTGCTGTTATCATGAACTAATGCATTTACAAACAAAATATCTACTGTACATGTTGTACACAAAGTATACAGTAGGGGGTCTTTCAGGGAGCGTGAAATGGCTTGAATATTTTATGCATTGGGCTAATTCTCAAATCATCATTGTCACTATGCAATTCACGACTATCACAAAACACACAGCCACTGTTATCTACCCCAATAAATGATACTGAATAGATACAATGCATTACACTATAAAACCAGTAACCATGTGAAAGCTGTTACACAATAGGCCGGTTCTACATAACACTTTGCCTTTGTGAGTTCTCACTGTTCACAATGCTTCAGATCAGGGCAGTGAGGGGATTTTTTGTTTTGTTTTTTTGTGAAGGATTTTAATGGTCACTTGCTATGTAAGACACGCTCCCCTCCATTCTCCCCCTGCTCCTCTCTCTCCCTTGGCGGTTGCTCTGCCAGATAGAGGAACAATGTGGTCTTTCTTACCTGTTGGAGGTGTACATTCCATCCCTACTAAACTACGTCTCAATCCAGCCTCCAACCCACCCCTGCTTGAACAGGGCCGTCACTGCAACGCCAGCTCTAACTCCAGGTGCTCCACATCACACTCCTTATACCTTTCATTTGGGAGGATTTGTAAGGACACTGTTCCTGTACGGTTTGGCCAGGGGAGAGACATCCATCGGCAAGCTTTTACTCACGCTTAGCTAATTTAATCTGAATGATTTATTTGCTTTGTCATTACATCATTAGAAACACAATTGGTTACAGTGTATTTTTCAATTTGTCCATGTATCCATGTTTTTGAATGTAGACTGACATAATTATTGCTGTTGCATATGCCAGACTGTCGGTTTGTGGTTTGTCATGTGGGGAAAGGGGAAATTTTGGGGTTAGGGTGCAAGTGTGCTATTAAGGATACAAGAGTGCAAAAAAAGAGTGGTGTGGGTGCTTTACAGGAAGATTGCGTTTGTCTGCGCAGAGCCATCCCATTTATGCCGGTGGCCGTATTTGTAGCTGAACAGAGAGAGACAGACAGAGTGAATGAGATAGGGTGAGAGGATATGCTTACGTTTCACTTCTTATGGTCTGTTGAAGAGTAAGCAACACCACGCCATATATCAAAGAGAATAGCAACTCTTTTAATTCTGCTTCTTCTTATCTACCACCAGGATTAAGTTTCACATCTGATGTTTTTTCTTTCTTTCCCTCATCACCTGTTGAAGATGCAGAGAATGTCGCCCAGGTATGTTCTTTCACATCTCCCCTCTACAGCTTTTTAACAGCTTTTCTCTTTCTATTGCAAGTCCATGTTGAGAGGTTACAACTTCAAGACTTGAATGATGTCTTTATTGTATTAGATAGGATCTTTAGAAAATGGCTATTTGGTCAACCTAACCCTTCAGACAATATGACATTACAAAAATGAATAAACATCATGTTTAAACTTGAAACTATTGAACAAACAAGTATTATGTTGTTGCCAAAACGTATATATATTAATGTTAGTCATATAGAATACAATTTAGCTCATAACACAGTCAATACATTTCAACAAATATGTGGTTGCAATTTTACCTTGCTGACTTCATTGGACTAATCTTTTTTCCATCATTCACTTTCCTGTACTGACAGAACCAGAGTATTGACATAACAGGAGGAGTGGTGGTCAACTATGCCCCATTACAGTTGAGGAAACAGACTTAAGAAACTCACCACCAACACGTCAGTGGTTATTGCAGGATATGATAGCTATAACCCCATGTATGGTAACCTTTAAACAGCACAAAAGTGCAATGAAAATCTTAAAATGAAAGATATTTGTACAAAGAAACATTCTGGTCCCGGATGACACCGTTACCTAATAAAGTTATATAATAATATATAATACGTAAATCTTACAATGAAATTCCCCTACATTTTTACATTTCGATTTATTTAGTTCCAAGATAGTTTAATCAATGCCGACTCAAGCTAAAACACAAGACTGTAATCTGTGACATCTTACAGTGACATAGCCTGCTGGAGCTACACCATTGCCAACAAATGGGAGCCTGGCTTTGATGACTCTTTTGTTCGAACTTTTTTGGCAGACACTTCTGTATGTTCAAAAATCTTAACTGAACTATCCCGGTAATAAGAATGACATACACAAATGATTAAAATGACTTTTTTGCACTGCGAGGGCTCGAACTATAGGAAGTTACACTGTATAGCCCAGTGGAAATCAAGATTCTTGCCCACGCCAGAGTTTTTTATTTATTTAAAGTGACCCACAGATATCTGAGAGCAAGGTATATGGATGACTGTTATCATCCTGAGAAACAGACTGGAGACACTGAACCTACAACCAATCGTGCCTATTTCTCAGAGCTATGCCAAAAGAGAGATCGATGAAGACATGTTTGCCATACACCAACATTTCCAAGGCTGCGATCAGGCCCCAGTCTCCGTTTTCTGGAGCTTGCTGTTTTCCCGCAGATTGTCTTATCAGTGGTTAGCATGGCTGCGCCCCAGCACAGCTGATGGGAGGAGTCAACCCAACGGAACTGAACACTTCACATGTTTCAAAAACTCAGACGTACACAGCCCCCGAACACTGTCATCTATTTAGCACCAGTGGGTTTCCAGATATGTATGTATTGTATATGCGTGCTCGGAGACATGGTTTTATTTATGGTTCACTGAGATGTGCATTAGTCTGTGTGAATGTGCTCTCAAGTTAAGTTTCTTCTTTACTGACAATTTGTGACAGTAGAGGCTTCATCACTCTGTCTGAATAGGCGATAATAACTTTCCATTCTGTTTCCTCCAGGAGGATTCTTTGCCAGTCCTGAATGTGTTCAACAGCCAACTATGTTCTCCCATTGAGGAGAACCTGTGAGGTGGGTCTGTCTAAGAGGTGGGAATAGAGAAACCATGGGGCATAATGAAACATAATATACATTTCCTAGTGTGTTACATGGCGGTATCAATAGTAAACCCGTTTCTCTTCTACTACAAGGTATTAGCCACCCCAGGCAGGCTGTGTGGGGGAGTGTCCATGCCCACTCATTTCCCTGGAGCCCGGTCTCATGGAACCCCTCAGGACACAGACATGGATTTGGCTTGGCAGGAGCTGATGGCCATCACAGAGCTGCAGGTAAGAGCCTGACCGTTTAGCAGTGACCCACGGAGAGCAAGAGCCATCCAAAGTACAGTTGAAATCAAACCAGTTCTTAATTCCAGTAAGTTACTATGCCATGAATGCCGAATCCATCACGACACATGGTCTTTTCCTTAAATTGGACATGCCAACCGTATTCCCACATTACCATGTGTAGCATTAACACGGAGGTGCATATCTTATTGCCTTAACATCTGCAAATTAATATGAGTCTAAAATGTGTATTTTAGTGGGCCTCCCGGACTCCAAACTCAATGCCTATAGTAACCTCAAAGGTATTTTATTCTCAATGTACTTTTATGCTCAAAATATGAAACACAACAGCAAAAAATGCTGTTCATAAAAGAGGCACTTACATGTCATAAAAATATACACATTTACCACTTTTCATCTGATGCGGAGTGTTCAAAAACTAATACATGCTGGGGTGAGGTGGTCAACAATGACCCGATTGAGTGATGGCAGGATGAAGAGACTGAGAGAGGGGGCAAGTGCTGTATGTTGCTAGCAGCCCCCTGCACAGCACAATGGCCATCTGTTTCCATGTGAAACCTGATCACATCTATGAGAGCCCTGCATAAGCTATGGGTGGCATGCTGAAGTGGGGGGTGAACTGTGTTCTATGGCAAACCAGATGACTTGTGAATAAGACCCTGTCCAAGTAATTAATTCAGAAGTCTTGTGTATTTCACGATTGCCGTGAATTGTTTCCTTGCGACTACTGTCCACTGATCTCTCTGTCAATTACGACGTAGTGAGCCCTTTTCATTTTATCCACAGGAGTTTGAACTCCCTGGCGAAGGCCCATATGAAACAACACCGTACCACCCCATGGACCCCATGGGCGGGTATGGAATGGCTCAGTCCCATTCTGAGCCCCTTCCTGTTGCTTGTGCGCTCAACCCTGACGCTGCTTTTGAGGGATCTTACTCCGACGTGCTGCCAGCCTGTCATCGTCTGGGCGGCAATGCAGAGGCATCGTATGGGCCCTCTACCCTCCCCACCTCTTCTCCAACACAGCCCGCACTCATGGCTCTTAGGGAGCAGATGAACATATCGAGTACCAGCGGGCACAGGAAGACCAACACCTGTCTCTCTCAGGGTCTAAGTCGACACATGCTGTGGACGACACATGGACAAAACGCACACCCTCACTCAGCCGATGATCTGGAGTCAGACTCCGGCCTGTCCCTGGGTTCTACTCCACCTCTGGCCTCCCCGGATAATGCTGCCAGCGGTGCGCCAGGTTACCACAACACAGACGTAGGCATGATGTTTTGTGAAGGTGAGACAGACGGCAATACTGAGCAAGCCAGGAGAGCACACATCCACTACTCAATGGACTATCAGAGCCAACCTCACTCATACCTGTACTCAGGTGCACCTTCCTCTTACTTCTCATCCCAACCCACTTCATCTCACACACAACCCAACGCTCTGGCTTCCATGCCAATGAAACTGCAGCAGGGTGAACCCAGTGCCCCGAATGGCCGACAGATTGGCCGTGTGGTGTCCAGCAGAGGGAGCTCCCAGCAGAGCCTGGACGCAAAGCCACAGGGGAACATCTCTGCCCCAGCTCCACTGAGCAGAGATGAGCGGCGGGCCGTGGCTTTGAAGATCCCCTTCCCCATGGATAAGATGATCAACCTGCCGGTGGACGACTTCAATGAGCTTCTGACGCATTACACTCTGACAGACACTCAGCTGGCTCTGGTCAGGGACATAAGACGGAGGGGGAAGAATAAGGTGGCGGCTCAGAACTGCAGAAAGAGGAAGCTGGAGAACATATTTCACCTTGAAGGGGAACTGAGCCAGCTGCAGGCCCAAAGAGAGCACCTGGCACAGGAAAGGCTCGAGTTTCAACGCAGCCTGGCTTTCATCAAATGCCGCCTTACAGACCTCTATACAGAAGTGTTTTCCCACTTGCGGGATGAAGATGGACAACCATACTCTATAGATGAATACGCCCTAGAGCAGACCCCTGATGGTCAAATCTACCTGTTACCTCGCACAGCTATGCATGGAAGCGAGCAGTGCTAGCGCAGCATGGGACAGTCCCCCACTGCCTTATTTATACCAGTACAGAAAAGGTACAATGTCTGGTTGTGAAGCTTGTGGTCCTTATACGCAAACTGTCTGGAAGGTACACAATTCATTGTGTACATGTGGCTGTGACTTATCAACCTGACCGGCACATTATGCATTTATCAATGGACACTCGCATGTTTACAACTATACATGTATGGAAGAGGAGTCAGAAGGGGTTTCTTAAAAATATTTTATTATAAAAGTACAAAAAATAAAAAAATACTGCACAGCAGTCTTCAGTTTAAAAAGTCTTCTGCATCACCGCAACTGTTCAGTCAACCTATGACAAGAATCAGGTTAAATCAGACATCTTACAACACACGAGTAAATGTGCACGGTTCTGATTATTTGTACCTTAAAAATGCTTGAGCCAGTGTCACTGAAACGAAGTCCATTATGGAGATCATGTGTCGAGTTTCCTAGAAAAGTAAACAACAAATAAGCATGACTAGTGGATGCGAAAAGGCGTTACTGTACGTTTTATTACCGTTTACAGCATGCATTAGATATTGATCAGAGATTGTAAGACCACTAGGCACAAGTAGAGGCCCATTTTACCAGTTGGTGTAATTTGTAATAAATCTTGTTTGCACAAAATGTTACGTCATTAGTGGGCTACACAACTCACTACCAGCTACAGAACATAGAAGCAAACAGACTATCAGTAGTTGAGAAGTCTGGTCTTACCTACAGACAGCTTTAAAGCCCTTTGGTAGCTGCTGCATGCTAGCCTCAGCCTTCTGTTCTCACTCTCCCCCTCAGCTTCACTGCTCCTGGCGATGGTTTTGCTACTTCTCTCCCTCAGCTGGCTTCCATGGCTAGCCTCAAAAGACTTCGCATGTAAGCTAGCATCCTCCAGATGAGCTTTCCAAAACAACTCAGGGTAGAGTCTGTGCCAAGTGACGGTCTCTTTATGATGACTGGATTTGTGCACCACTTCAGTCTACAATCAGTATTATCAATTACTGCAATGAATTGCCTTATCCAAAAGGATAAAGTACTTCACCTTCCCACTCAAACCGTTTGATACTGTAGGAGTGTACCACATTCATGCCGTGTCAAAAGGAAATAAATATGGTGCTCACAAACTCCTCACATCAGCAAAATGGCCCTCATCCCCTGTGTGGCATCTAATGCTTCAAGTGAACCCCCCCTCTCCCAAACCCCTAAAAGACGCTAACAAGACTGAACAATTTTATAAAAAACTGAAAGGTGGTTTATTTCAACGTGATTGGTTGCAGTTACACAAATAAAACCAGACTCAAAGAAAAATCTACATAAAACCTCATTGGAATGCTTTCTTTCCAGAAACATAATATAAAATAATCCTGGGTGACAACACAAACTTTTAAATGAAACCCTCCATGATTCTCTATTGTACATCTCTTCTTGTAGCAGCTGTAACCTGCCACAACTGTTTGGCTGAGCAGATCTAGGAGGTAAACCTGCAGCTGCCCTGTCACTTCGCTTGCTCTCCTCTCCTAAGTACTCAGTCCTGTTGAACAATACGGAACAACATTGTTAAACTGTGCACTGACTTTGTACGACCTGAGATCCAGAGTGAATTTTTTTATTACTTGATCTACAAGTTTGAATAAATACCTACAACTGCAAACTGGTTTCACAGTGCATATCCAACAGTTCAAGCATGCTCACCATCTAAACTTTCAGAATCGTCGTCCGCTGCCACCACCATATCCTCCGCCACCACCATATCCGCCGCCACCACCACCATATCCGCCGCTGCTACTACTACTACTGCCATAGCCACCTGGAGGAAACAACAAGGGTAACAGTCAGAATACAGCAACATCAACCATATGGCCACATCTCCCTCCTATGCCACCTACCACCATATGGGGCGCTGTTCCTGCCTCCTCCGCCTCCTCCACCACCTGAGCCAAGGTTGTCTCCTTTCATCGGGCCATAGTTAGAAGGCTGGCTGTTGTAGTTACCAAAATCATTGTAGCTGGTGGTGTTGCTGCCACCGCTGCCAAAGCTGCCTGATGAAAACGCCACATGAACATAACCAAATTCACCAAGTCTGGAAAAAGAAAGCCAACTACCCTAAATACTTACCCCCTCCGAAGTTTCCACCGCCGTTGTAGTTATCATATCCGTTTCCACCATATCCTCCTCCTC
>OMOT01003023.1:6226-17840 GCA_900312575.1 Acanthochaenus luetkenii
GACAGAATAAGTGGTGTAGTCTGAAAGATTAAAGGCACGCGCAGATATAAAATCCTTTTCGCAGTCAGCTATTAGGTTTTCTTTTATGTCCTCATCTACATATACAATTAGCATGAGCCTTGTATTTTTGTAACCTCCATATGTATCTTATAGCACTGTCATATTGTATTTGTGTGACCTACATATGTATCATGGATCTTAAAATAAAGAACAGTCAGAGTATTTTTTGTTTTGTTTCTGTGTTTCTACTGTTCAGGTTTTCCCTCTTAAATCTTCTAATCTCAGTGTGCCTTGTGCAAACATCACAATCAGTAATTACGCACCAAGAATCCCTCTTAAGGGCCTGTATCTATTAATTATTCACATTCATATTATCTTGCATTGTCTTTTTAAGTACAGACAGGCAATCAATTCATTTCGCTTTTTCATAGCTGCCATTGCCCTGTTTACTCTAAAAGCATGTCCTTCAAGCATCTCCTTTTCAGAAATGGGCAGCTAAGCCGCAGTACAGGCGAGCTGTTGTTTATCGCTGCCTAGCAGACAGTCCACTCTAAATAGCCGGTGATTTTCACTCATTGGCTCAATATTCCATTTGAGGATTTACTCAGGGACTCACATTGTTGAGTTTTTATTACTTCTTCTGGCTCTTTTTGAACTGAATTCTCTGTATAGCCTCTTCAACTTGAAGGAGACTTATATAAACAAAACCAAAAATGGAAATGGCAATACATATACACAGGCACTTTAAATGGGTGAAGTGCTACACTGGCGGATTCGGTGTGGCTCCAGGTAGTTGAATAACTCGGGCGACTGCACTTTGTGTGTTTTCAATTTAGTCAAGCCCATGGCCTGAAAGTGGAGAGACCTGAGTCGCACGTGAAATCCTTTCCTAATTGCACAGAGAAGCTTTACTCTATCCTTGCCCTTGCATAGATCTGCCCTGATTAAAGAATTGGCTCATACCATCTTTGCCCCTTAGGATACTATAACATCCTACAGCGCATGCCCGCCACTGTCTTAATTGCCTCCTGATAATTTCTCCCCCACCTACATTCAACATCCCTTCCTTTCTCTTCTCCTCTCTACTTCCTCCACCTGGTTCCTTATCCCAATGCCCTCGCCGTCCACCCCTCCTGCCTGCTGTCCCTCCTCCCATAGTGCACTGTGGTAATTGAGTGAGAGCTGTGGCCCTGTAGTCCTGTGTGTAATCCACACTTTATAAGCACTCTAATTGAAGTGCAAATTCAATACTCCCTCATCAGCCTTTTACAGGCTGTGCTTTTGCCTGCACCCCTTAGGTAATTATAAGGAGACTGGCAGTTCAATCATTTTGCAGAAAATAATCTAACAAAAACATTGCTACACACACCAAACCATTATGCTGTCACTGTGAATAGTGTGTGAGGGTCGGGATCCTGGAGGAGAAATACTGGACACACCACCATCCTCTCTGTAGTCAGCCAGGTAAACAAACGCTCACCAAAACTGTGTGATGATGAAATTTAGAGAACATTATCTGAAGGACAATATCATATTGGATTAGTCCTCCCACAAACCGTCACATACATGCACACACACGCATGCACATCGGCATGTGCGCGCACATACCACATTCACACACACACAATTTGGCTATGAACACATGCACGCACGCAAACATGCACAATGGCTGTGTGCATGCCCAAACACACGCACACACACACACACACACACACACACACATTTCCCCCCGCATGTATTGGTTTGCCTATATTTCTGTGTCTATGTGTGTGGGAGTGTACTTTTGCAACTTTAATTAAACTTCCTCTATTTTCACTCAGCCTCTCCCATAGGGCCCTGTCTTCTTCCCGACCACATACTTATTTATTTGTAATTGCATTAAACTCCAGAGCTGAGCCACTGTTGAACATGATGCCAGACCTGTGGAGTAAACTGGGATTGTCACGTGGTAATACAATTGAATGTACTGAAACATCCCACTGGCTGGGAACATTCCACATTATGAATCATATAGGGATGTATATTAAAGATAAGCAGTAGAAAAAGTTTTGATTATTATTCACACGTCTATATAATTAAAAACTGTGGGAACATGAGCTGTTTCACAAAAAAGGCAAAGATATTCCACCTGTGAAAAGATCTAAATGAATACCATCCCTGCTGCGCTGTGTTCCTCAAGAGAGATATTTCTGAAAAGAAAAACAACCCAGGTGCCATAACAACATAACGTCTCTTTTTTCATATGCCAGATTCCTTCTCATTTTTTGTCTTTTGTCTTTTAACTAAATACATCCTTTTGGATGAACATCACAGCAAATTCACAGTATATCCCAAGAGCTTTTGTTGAGGTTGGATGGACGTGAATTAAGGCTTCTAAAGACAAAATCATGTCACAATATTCATATAACATTGTGAAGATACCCTAGCTATATGGGCAGCTGACCCACATGCAGTAGCACTGCCTACTCACATAAGCAAAATAAACATAAGCCTGTATGACGTTCTTTCCCTAACCAATTTAATTGGCAACATCAACATCATAATCATATTATGACATCATATAACATAATTAAACCTGTAAAGCCACGAATCTGTCAATGAAGACGTTGCATCCTTATTTAATTATTCTATTATTCTCAGTGAATTCTTAATTGCTTGTTGTGTCTTCAGTACCCTCTGTTTTTCTTGTTCTCATCTATATTCTATTCTCTGCTGCTGTGATGACCCAGTTTCCCTGGGGCATCAATTCGCTAAACCCTTAAATATGTTCCTGCATTTAACATCTTTTGCCGCCAAAACGTCCAAACTTGCTTCTATCAACCAACTTTTGGGGACAAAGTGGAGCAATTACTGATGACTGACAAGATAGTATTATTTGGTCAGTATGATAAATTGTTAGACTTAAGTCACCAAATGCACACAGTTTAAATCGTTTTAGATATGGCTTTAACATTGATATCTGGATATTTTTTAATTGATTGTTGCTCTCCAATATAATGACAAATATCATATTTGGGCTCAATTAGGCTAAGGTATGATGAGTGCTACACCTTGCCACACCCAAGTGACACCCCCTGTAGTTCATTAAAGTTTCATCTGATCTAATAGTCAAAATCAAGATGAAACATAATCCAGGGGTTCCCAAATGTTTTAATTAGTTGACTCCCCAAACTCCAATTTGGGAAAAGCTGACATAAACTTACCGTTTGGCTGCAGCTGGCAGTTAAAGCATGATTTAAAAAAAGATATGTCCAGCCTAACTGTTTAATAGTCAGCGTCTTCACCCACATGACTCCAGTCAATCACTGTCCAGAACCAAAACAATCTCAGCGTGGCGAGCCGCTCATTGGGCGTGTCGGCCGACGTCATATCCCTAACCCGGAAGTAGAGTGACAGCTCCTGTCAAAAAATCCTTGATCCCTTTCGTGGAACAACGAAAGAAAGGTGAGTTTTAAAGCAAGGGAAATCAACTCATCCCGTACTTATCGCTTGTGAATTGTCCTTCTCCCCCGAAATAATGTACGCTCGAAGTTTGGGTTTTATTTTACGCGAGAAGCACTTTTATAAAGCTTCAATTTTAGCCGCTAGCTGGCTAACGTTAGCTGGCCAGCTGGTTCCGAACGCCTCAGGTTTGTTGGCTGTGGTTCGGTGACACTGGTGAGCGGGTGGGTTTGGATTTTCGGGTGGTGTTTGTCATTTGTTCTGCAGTACTGCGGTCGGCTGGTTTGCTACGGATGTCTCAGTAAAATGTATTTATTTGTAAATTTGAACAGACATGCAAGACAATGAGCCCGCTCTCAGACTGCCTGGTCTGATGTAGTCCCCAGCTCAGCCTCAGTATCCTGCCAAATAGTGACCAACGTTTCCTCTTTGCATCTCCATGCGCACTGCAGGACAACGCTGCAGGGCTCACGTTGGCAGAAACTAAGCTGAATAGAGAATGTGAGGATTGTTCTATATATATTTTTTAAGTCAAATAATTTAGACTGATTTATTTATACTTAATTTGGTATACTATTCTGTGCTTGACAATTTACCCGACACTATCTGAATCATCCTGATGTGGTAAACCCCACCCATCAGGCACTTAATGCAAGTGAAATGTAACAATAAGGATGACTTGCCAGTACTTTTCTACCCAGGTCTGATTTGGAAGGCATTAACACCAACTGTTCGGCCTAACTACCACATTTTCAACAATACATTTGAGGGAAAACATGGGCAAAAATAACATTTACATACACACCACCCCGGTGCCAAATTTGAATTGCACCACGGGGCTACACTCCAAACATGACATATTATGCTCATGTTGTTAACAAGATTACTTTGGAGGGGACAAGACAGATGGACTCGGTTGCGTATTGCTGAGCTGTGCACATTGAAAACCATCATTAGACAGGTGGCCAGTCCTTAGACTTCCACCTGGCAGCTGGCGGATAGAGACGCCATTTGTTTTGTGTATAGGACTGTGTGTGGAGTGTCTTGATTTAAAGTGCTTGCCTTGTCTGGGAGCTGATGATGCTGACGTGCGTCAATTTTTCTCTCTAGTCGACTCTGTCCTTTCAGCTTGGAGCGGTATATTATAGTGTTCAACTACTCTGTGAGTTGTTCTCTATACACAAGCGCCCAACTGCCCAGAACCCCCCTGTTCATACACTGCGGGACGGAGCTATTTGCTTTATTTACGGGAGTTGCTTCTGTAACTGCTGGGAATAGGCTAAGAGCCAATCGAAACACACAGTGGAGGCCAAGCTAATAGAATCTGACAGGAATGGAGTCATAGAGGCCACTCAGGCATCGTAAAGCTGTCACTGTTTAAGCCCCTAAATTTGTCGCTATTACCTGCTTGCTTCTCCCTCTACATGGGCACAGAGTTGTGAGGAAAAGTGTAGCCAGGACCCTGTGTTGGAGTAGGTGCCTCTTTACTGATCATCTTTGTGTATGAGTGTGTGTGTGTGTGTGTGTGTGTGTGTGTGTGTTTAAACTGGCTTCTATGCTTGGTGTGTTTGTGTATGTGTGCATGTTTGCATGTTTGCACACATGCCTGTGTGTATGTTCAACATCAAAAGCAAAATCCATTGACAATGAATTGGAGGACAGTGAATGTATGGATCCACCATATACTGGCCACCATAGTGACCATCAGCTAAACAGGGAAGATTATTCTATAGTATGGTGAATTTTAACAGAGCAGATTAAATAATGAATTTCGTTACACCGTATTTCAGTTTGACTAAGCTGCACACAGCCAGCCATGCACATTGGTTTACATGCTAGTGTACTCACATACTCATTTGGCTGTGTGCTTTTGGGGATAGCTGTTGATGACATTATAGGGATGATGTCAAGATGTGCAAGCCTTTTTTTTTGTCTCAGTTAATGCTATCTGTTTTGGAAAAAGTGAGGAGAGAATTATTGGAAATCATTGATTGATGAAACATCCATTGGAGATTCTTTAAATGAGTGGAGTTTGACTGAACCTTTACACGTAAACAAGCTTGATTGGGAAAATGTACCCGAATTCCCAGGAAATTATGCCGGTCACGGTGCCATTCAGTCTCCTGGCACCCGTGTCACTTTCAGTGGAAGAACTCCAAAAAACATTGCTTGATGGCATCACAGACTACAGCCTTGGCTTTGCTGTTCCTGGCTTTGGGAGACACTTTTACACATTCACAAACCTAGACTAAACTGTTAAAGGTCACTGGAAAAAATGGCTATGGGATTTTTATTTAGGTGGTTTTACACTTTCAAAGCCCAATCTTTAATTTGAGTATGTAATAGTTCCACTTCTCGTTCCACTTAAGTCCCACTTTTAGCTTAATGCTTATTCAATTGGATTGAAAACTTGAGTAATTAAGCTCTTATAAGGACTGACATTGTATGATGCAAAATAAGTTTAAATGTAGTGAATGTAGGCAAATTGCGTTTTTAGTACAAAAGATTGGAGAAAAAGGGATCTGCATTTTGCATCACAGTGTGGTGTGAATGTTGTGAAGAGATTATTTTCCATCACGAAATGTAGACCTAGTTAGTCATAATTGATAAAGGCAGATGCCCACTCAAAGGCATCTCAGATTGGGCCTTTTATGGATGCGGCATGAGAAGAAGCTCATTTCTCACATTGCTGTTCGCTTGTGAGGGAAGGCAACAAGTATTGAATTAGTTTGCATGGGAGGAGGAAAATTGAAATATGGATTGGGGTCGCAAATGCCTGCCAGTGCTATTGGCTGTTTCGGATATGGAGGATGAAATGTATTTTCTGTGTGTATGTGTGTGTCAGCGTGTGACTGATGCAGACAGTGCCGGCATCGAATAGTTTTTCACAGTTCCTGCACAGAGCTATTTTCCAATAACAAGTTGGGAGCAGGAGTGACACAGATGAAGTGGATGTTTTAAGAGGAAAAGTAATCTGAAAGACAAGCCAGGCCATTCCTCACTCTAATACCCAGCCTCCTCTTCTGCTTAACCTCCATCACTGCTTCCATCTTGGAGCCAGACACAAGCCAGCTCTCTCTCGCCATCTGCCATTTATGTGTATTAAAGTCATGCATGCATGCTGAGTTTGGACCTGTGATTTGAACTGGTCAGGTCCCTGCTCTCTGCCAGGCTGTTCAGCACAACTCCTGACCCAGGGAAGCCACTTGAATATGAATGAATGACAACACGGTTGGTTAAAAGTGTCACTGGCCCAAAAGTCAGATCCAGTTTTGCTGATATTTTCTGGCATTTAAGCATGGACAACAGTGACCCATCCTGGTGGTTTCATAACCAAAGCCTGAAATATTGTCTGATTTGGCATTCGAGGAGGAAATCATTTTTAGGTTAAATGATGGAGGTGGGGATTAGGTGTTGTGCAAATTAAGGGCCAAATGTGAAGAAAGGCCTAGTCCAACCAAAGGGAAATGCTGAAAGTGTTAGGGAAATATAGCCATGGAGCAAGGAATTGGACCAAGTTGGTTTAGTTGTTTTGGCATCTAGACTGAGGGAGGAGGTAGTAGAGTGAAAAATAAGGCATTTTGTAAGTGTAATTCTAATGGAGGAAAAAACAACTAGACCTAAAACATAAAGACTTGGATTAAATGAATAATAATAATGATAACGTTCTATAGCATTTTTCAAAAACAAAGTTACAAAGTGCTTTACTTGAAAAATAAAAACACAACAGAATATAAATTATTCAGCACTGGATACTAAATACAATAAAATATGGGGGACTAAAATAAAGAGGGGTTCAAAGTGCGGTAGACAAAATAAATAAATAAGCAATAAAAACAAAAATAAAATATGCAATTACAGACCATAGATTCACGTAAAAGCTATTAAAAGTGTGTTTTAAGATTAGTCTTAAAACATGACAGAGAAGAGGCAGATTAATTTCATCAGGAAGGCTATTCCATAAATTGGGGGCCCTGACAGCAAAGGCACAGTCACCTTTTGTTTTTAATCTAGACCTTGGGATGGAGAACAACATTAAGGAGGAAGATATAAGATCTGCGTATAAGACCTCAAAATAACAGAAATGTATATTGGGACTAAGCCATCATGGGCTTTGAAAGTAATCAGAAGAATATAGTATATCTCTCTCTATATATTTATCAATTCTGAATTTAACTGGGAGCCAATTAGAGAAGCTAAAATGGGAGATTTGATCAGTTTTCCTAGTTTTTCTCAATATTCTAGCTGCTGTGTTTTGAAGCAGTTGTAGCCTAGAGAGGGCCTTGCTACTGAGGGTGGAGTACAGATAATTACAATAGTCCAGGTGGGAGGAGACATGAATAACTCTCTGAAGGTCATGGAATGATAGAAAAGACCGTAATTTAGAGATGTTTCTCAGCTGACAGAAACATGAGCAAACTACTCCCTGGATTTGCTTTTCAGAATTTAAGCCAGAATCAAAAGCGACTCCCACATTTTTGGTAGAAGACTTAATGCTATTAGTAAGATCACAGGGGGATTCAATAATCTTTGGAGTATCCTTTGGAGGACCAAACACGATGACCTCAGATTTACTGTAATTTAGTTGCAAGACGTTTTTAGAGATCCAGCACTTTATGTCAGCAAACAGTCCTTAAGTGAATCAAGTCCGATAGTATTGGCAGGGTTAACTAGTAAATAAAGCTGGGTGCAGGGCTTGAAATTGCGACCATTTTGGTCGCATATGCTCCCGAAATTTAGTCTGTGCGACCTCAAAATATAATTGGGAGCATCTGTGCAAGTGTAAATAATTGTTCTTCAGTAATTGTTATTTTCTTCACTTGAACGTCCCTTTCTCTGTACATTCACTAGTATGCCTTGTGACAGGGACCATTCTAACCAATCAAACATGAGTTTCAGGCTTACCTTTAATGCTGATTCTTGATCGGTTGAGATTAGCCTTCAATCACTCCCTTTCGCGGCTAGCTAGCGTTAGCGAAGTTAAAAACATTAAGCAAACTATTACGCCATATTTTAGTAACGTTACTGATGTAACTTAATCGCTGTGGCAGCTGAAACTGTTGGTGATGATGTGGCTTCACCAGCAGAGAAGGTGAACAGTTTTCAGAGAGCGGCTGAAGGACTTTGAATGGCTTCGGTATGAGAGTGGCGCAATTAACGTAACTGTACATTGTGACGCCTGATGTGACGGAGATCACAGGTAACGTTAACTGCGTTTGCAACAGAGTTGACACAGTTTAAACGTGAGAGCTGAACTAAGTATGGAGACGAAACACAAGACATCACGTGACGAGGTGACGAAGAGTTCAGGCTTGATTGGTCAGACAGTTATTCAACAACAATACAACTCGCGAGCGCACCGCTGCTCCAGTTTCGTCAGCTCTGTACATGTCGCTCATCAGTGATTCAGTTCACTTGTAATACCACAATTATTCAGTTTTTCTTACTGTACATGTATGTTGGTTTTCTATTTTCATTGTTATTGTAACAACAACAATTATTTACACTCGCACAGGTGCTCCCAATTATATTTCGAGGTCGCACAGACTAAATTTCGGGAGCATATGAGACCAAAACGGTCGCAAATTTCGAGCCCTGTTACTTGTAAGCCGTACTGCTATGTTGTGTTTTTTTTTTTACACATGTTGTTGGTGCTCCTTATATTTTGCTGGGTGCTCCTAACTTTTGGCTGGTGCTCGTGACATTTGAAGTTGGGAGCACAAGTGCTACCAAGTGAAAAAGTTAATTTAGAGCCCTGGGGTGTCATCAGCATAACAGTGAAAACAGATGATTCCTAATTATCTGACAAAGTGGGAGCACATACAGAGAAATATAATACAGGACCCAGGATGGATCCCTGGGGAACACCACAAACAAGAAGTTCTAAGGATGAGGCAGAGCCTCCCATGGTAACAGAAAAATGTCTATCCAAAAGATAGGATGCAAACCAGTTAAGAGCTGTGCCTCTGATTCCCACAAAATCATTGAGACCCTTGTTAAGAATGTTATTATCAACTGTATAGAAGGCAGTGCTGAGATAGAGCAGGACTAAGACAGTGCATAGCCCAGTGTCGGCGGATATAAGAAGATCAATGGAGACGTTAAGCAGAGCAGTCTCAGTGCTGTGTTTAGACCTGAAACCAGATTGGAGTTTTTCAAAGAGCTCATGTCTGTTAATTGTTCATAAACTGCTTTTTCAAGAACTTTAGAAAGAATAGGACGTTTTGAAATGAGACGAAAGTTGTTAGGGTCAGAGGGGTCTGGGCTTTTTAAGGAGGGGTTGAACCAGTGCTTGTTGGATGGAACAAGGCCAGATGACAGAGAGGTGTTAAAAATTGCGAGAATATGGGGGCAATAGTAGAGTTGATCAGGCAAATCTTTCGAGAACTAAAAGATGGTTTTGTCTGATGAGCAGTAGAAATATTAAAAACAAAGCAGACATGGTCAGACACTGAAATTCTTGATTTCTAAGTTATTCAAGGTAACACCAGAGGACATAACCAGATAAAGGGTGTGGCCAAACCTGTGGGTAGGCCCAGTAACATTTCTTTTTTTAAAGTAAAAGAGGCAATCGGATCCATAAATTCCTTACCAAGACCATTATCTGGATGGCACACATTAATATTAAAATACCCCAGTAATATAATCCTATCATATTTGATTGTAACCAGAGATAGCAGTTCAGAGAATTCAGAGTTCTTATTTGGTTTGGGGGATGATAAATCAGCATACATAAAATCACACAACCATTAAAAAAGTACAAGTACATTAAAGAAGTATTTTAGACACGACAAGTATGTTAAAGACATGGCCATTAAGGGATATGAAAGACATGCAGTGTTTCTGCTATATGAATTCAGCAGCTGTGTCCCGCCACTACAAATCTTTATCGCCGCTGCTGCGGGATTTCAGAATTTTATTAAATGTCATGACAATCTGTCCTGGTTAGACATGACTCTGCTGGTACCAGGGTCCGAAATTAACTTTTTAGCTCACCAGCCAAATGTCTGGTAGATGAAAGATTCTACCCGCAAAACGTTTTGAAATGTACAGTACCTGTCAAAAGTACCTGCTTAAACCAGTTTCTTCATGATTAAAAATGCTTTAAACTGTATAAACTTGTCTATAGAGACTTCCTATTTCATTATATGATATGTGTACTTATATAAGCAGATAATCATAAGTGAATTGCATTCAAAAGTTTCATTTTTAAATGAAAATGGAAATCTTGTAAGCTCATAGGGAGGGGGTTGGTGCATTGTTTTGTTATTTAAATATCTTGGTATGTACCAGTGTTCATGATGAAATCTATCTTATCAGATGCTCCAGGACCTGTAGAATTAAAAATAAAGACTACCAACCATATTTTTAAATGCATGGCATCTAATCCTACATGTATTTCACCACATGCAGTACAGGGCTCGAAATTAACTGTTTCACTTGGTAGCACTGGTGCTCCCAACTTCAAAAGTTAAGAGCACCAGCCAAAAGTTGGGAGCACTTTTTAATAAAAAACACCATAACAGTACGGCTTACAAGTAACAAAAAACAGTGAAAGTAGCCTTAAAAACGCATGATAGGCCACAACTGGGGCTTTACGCAATATCCTGGCTCTCTGTCCCTCTTCCATCCATCTCTTGACTGAGACCGCGGCATCCAACGTCTCCAGAGGAGGATCCTCTACACTGATTCAAATCAGATCTTCAACCGTGTTGGGGTTTAATGCAGATCTGATGTCCGACTTGATGCGCTTCAGTGTGGAGAACCCCGTCTCACACTGCGCCGAGGACACAGGCAGGACCAACATGATCCTTACTAGATGAAGGATGTTCTGAAGTTAAAATAATGTAAATATCATTATCAGGGTAGAAGTTTTCAGTGGCAGCATAACAATACAGCCATTTCTTAATGAAATACAATCCAACTGTAACTGGTTGGACTTTTAACACAGAAACATTCAGATGAAGATATTTTGATTAATCATTTCCATGTTGTACCTTTCCAGTACAGCCTGAAAACGGTGCAACAAGAAGTGGACCTCCACAGCTCCATAACAAAACAAATCCGTTTTACATGGGTTACAATATAATACTATATTAATAAAACAATCAGCATTACAATAACAATTAAAATAGAAAACCAACATACATGTACAGTAAGAAACGCTGAATAA
>OMOT01003045.1:5784-15910 GCA_900312575.1 Acanthochaenus luetkenii
GGGGGGGGGGGGACAGTGGGGGAAGAAATGTTGCAGTAGTGACCGGACGCAACACACACTAATGTAAATATAATGCTGGTAAAAGTATTGAGCCCCTCATATAATAAACAAGGAAAGCCATGCATTGTGCTTCCATACAAGGAGACCTGCCTCCATTATTAGTTAGCTAACCTGAAGTAAAAAAAAGGGGATAATGTTGTTGAAAATAAAAATGGACAACAGAAAGTTAGCGATAGCTCCAATTACTCTTAAAGAAAAATTCTGTCTAGGGAGAACGGAGCACTGAGCGCTTTATTTACACATCTAAGCTCTCTGCCTAGATAGTGCCATTTCAAGGGCTATTTTCAATTTGATGTAATGTGTGGCGAGGCAAAAGTTGAGACATGTTCAACTGGGAGCGCCTCAAAACGCACCGTGCCCAAAACACCAGGTGCATAGTTTGGAGGACATGTGCACCTGCCGTGACTAAACAATTACAAATAACTCAAGGGGAAAAAAGGGAAAAAAATATGCAAATGCATTGGGAAAAAAAGCTTCGTATGTGATCACGGCCTAAAGCTTAAATACTAAAGCTTGAATACTGGCTTTCTTGTGTAGCAGAGATGCATTATCAATCCAGGTGGTCTTGCAATGCTAACTAGCAGTGTGTGCGTGTAATGCTGTTTGCCATGCTGCACACTGATGTGCATGATTGTGCACTGGTCTCTCTATGAACATACAGACCAGTCAGATAATGTTGTTGTACTACAAACTCTAAAAAACAAAAACAAAAGTATTATATAGTACCCACTGCTGAGTACATTGTGCTCTTCATTTTCATTGGACGTACTTGACTGCCCAGACTGATAATTTAACAGTGGATAGCTGTTAACTAGTATTGTGTTGTCCATATGTTTATGTATATTTTTCCTGCTTTGCAAACCGTCTCGGGACAATGATTATATTGCATGTAAATATGATATTGTATGCAAACACCTTGAACATTGGGGAGATAGAACATTTCTATGAAAATCCATGACCATACTCCGAATTGCAACGGACTATGCACAAATGCAGGCAACCAGTCTTTCACATCCAAAGTAGAAACCGAGATCAACGCCACTCATGCATTTCTACTGGCTTTGTCCGCATTCACTTCAAATAAAACTTTGTTTGCGAGCGATGCTGCAAAGCTGTGCACCAGGAAATCTATGGCCAGTAGTAAGTTATTAACAAAACACATAGCAAACACCTATCCGTTAATTTCCGGTTCAACCAAACAATAACTACAAACTGTGTGTCTGAGAACGTAACTACAGGCCTGGTGGATAAAGTCTATAGCAGCTGCACCAGTTAATAAACCCTCTGAGCAACTAATCTGAAGTTAGAACAAAGCTACCAATTATGAGTGACAGGTTCCTCTTGGGTCCCACCTCTTGCACAGCTTTTATCTCGAGCACTGTGGCAACCAGGTAAATACATCATGACATCATGTTGAGTCTATTCCACCTTCAGTGCTGTGCCAGTTTCAGGTTCACCTGTGATTGCGGCAACCAATTACAGTTGAGAACACAAAGCCCCACTGAAGCATGCCAAAACCACAGAACTATGTGAAAACTCTTGACTACCTTCACTCTGCACCAATACTGTCAAGGGCGGCCTGACTCATCGATGGCATGCTGATTATATGAGAAATCAAATAAAGATTTAGGCCTTTAGCCGACACTTCTCCAGAGCAACAGTAGAATATAAGGTACATTGCGCTTTCCTTCATTGCATTTGAATGTGTCTTGTATGTTTCCATTTGTTGTAGCTATGTATAGTGTTGTATGCCTTGTTACAAGACGTATTTCTCATTTCTTTTTAAGTATTGCATTGATAAATCATTACCACATACATTTTGAAACATTTGTATAATTTCCATAAACAAACAAGACCTTTACCGAGAATTGCAGTCTCTACCGTCCTCTACACTGCATTTTACATTTTGTGCCACCAGGTCGGATTTGGCGGGAAATCTACTGGATTGCTTTACGGCACAAAAGAGGAAGAGGGCGCATAGACATATGCTGCACATCTTTTCAACATTACCCTAAATTTGTACCTGATCATCTGGTTGGTTGGTTAATAATATAGGCTTACATGTAGATATAGGCTATGAAAATGTATCTGACCATACAACCACTGATAGGATGATGTAACATATCGGTGCCTGGGAGTGAGCACGTTGTTATAGATGAAGATGGCTTCCTCCACGTATTGTGACTTTCGTTTACATGGATTTTACACAAACTGGCATAAAAAGTAGTGCCAAATATAAGATATGTACAAGTTACTCAGACTTGAGTCCTGAGGACTTCAGACTCGATCATGACCAAGGCCAATGTAAATCCAAAGACACCAGGGAGGGGGGACAGGAAGTAACATTGTTTACGGGAAATGTGGTCTTAATTTTGAGAAACACTAACAATAACAACAACACTGCTGTGAGTTAGAGGCTACCAATCGTCTTGACCATGGTTTCAATTTGTTTACAGTAATTATTCCACGGTATCACAATTAAGAACAATGTCTAACTTCAACTGCTAGACTTTTAATGAACAACTGTGCACACAGTGTCTAGTCAGTTTCAGTCCATCAGTGTGTTCATACACAAGTGTGTCTGCAGGAATGTCTGTGTTTGTTGGCAGCACTCACCATCGTTGGCATGTCTGACGCAGTCCTGGAAGACTGCATGCCACTTCTGCTGCTCTTTCTCTGTCACCACACAGAAGTAATAGTGACGGCCGTATGGGTGCCAGAGGATCAGAGGGAACTGGGTGGCACACTTTAAGAAGGGTGAACTTCCCACCTTGGCTTTTACACCTGGAAAATATGTACATCAACACACATACACACATATACACACACACACACACACACACACACACACCACTGAGTTGTTATATTGCCCTTTCTGCATGTTTTCTAAATCATGCACCATCTTGCACTTCTCATAATAATGTAACTACTCGACGACGAGTGTAATTACACAGGGTAATTTCGAGTATAAATAAAGCTTGAATGAATGACTGAATACTGTATGCACAAGTCTTTGTACATTAAGTGACTTTAGCCTAAGGAATCATGTCTATGCTCAATCCCATCACTTCCTTCTTTTTCTTTCACCTCGGTACAAGTATCCTGTGGTACACTGTCACAATGCACAGCTGCATCCACACTTGCAGATACCGCTTGTATGCACATAGTGATAGAATGCTGAGTGTATACATGCAAACATTTCCATTTCAACGAATCATTTAGTTCCATACTCCGTCTTAAAATCTTACAAAATTATATTTTTCTTAAAACAATTGTTTCAAATGCAGTTCCACTTCCAGTTTTTTATTTTTTAAATCAACAAGTAGCCAAATAAGGAAGATCACTCATATTGTATCAAGACAATTCTTGGCACAAGTTCATTTGCATTGGAAACAATAGAACTTACCTTTATTTGTTCAAGATGATAACATTTCAAGACTTGATACTCGATACATTGAATGACTTGTTACAATGGATTTTTTGCAGCTTCATGCACCGTCTACTGTATGTCGTACACTGTTCCGTTGCAGTGAATGTGAGGTCTTGTTGTCCCTGCACCACGCACTCCAATATGTATTTATGTTTCTACATGAGTTGTTGACACTTTATGTCCCTGCACCATTGCCACCAAGACAAATGCCTGTACATTTATTGTACTTGGCGAATTAAGTGACTGATTCACACAAAGAAAATTAAGGCACTTGAACCCAGGAAGGTATAAACAGCCTCTAGCAGTTTAAAACAAAACCACTGCTCTCCTAAATATCATGTTTAATCTTGTTTAAAGGATTAAACATGACATTTAGGAGAGTAGCAGCCTTACTGTGGGCCCCTGACTATTGTGACATTCCTCCTCCCCTCCCCTCTTCCAACTTAGTACTCCTCCACTCCTTCTCCAGCTTTAACTCACTGCTCCCCCCCAAACTCAACTCTTCTTCACCTTCTTTCCTTTACATCCCCCGCCCTCACCTTGACCCCACAACCTTCCTCGTCACCTCCTCATCTCACCCCTTGGACTCTTTCCCTTTAGGATTTGACCGATATAGCAGGCCGATATTGGCCTTTTGTTAAATGCGATCTGGTCCAGACAGCGTCATCCATGTCTGATATGATGGATAATTTGTTTGGTTACATATTTTTTGTAGAATTGATCAATACTGCACTGGTTGTCTATGGGAAGCCCTTAACCTGAATTGATTGGAATATGTAATTTTGATCAGATTCCACACATGGATGCATACATGTGTTTATTGTTCTTGTTACCCTGCGTTTCAATGGAGAGTTTGTACTCTAAATGCCGTTTCATAGGCTTTTCCGCCCTGACAATACTTTTTTTGTTATTTACTTTTGGGCATGAAAATTGTCACATTTTTATATCAGCATAAAATATAATCTATCAGCAGCTTCATTCCAAAATTATCACAATCAGCCTTCAAACACCTATAATGGTTGAACCCTATGCTATTTCCTTTGCTTTTTTCCCCCTCCTCCTCCCCCTCCATTCTCCTCTCCAGCTCACCAGGCAGGCTGTTGTTGATCAGATCCAGGTATTGCTCCATAGATGTCAGCACTTTGTAGCCAGCACAGTTGATGGATCCCTTGGGATGGAACCCTCTGTCATGGGACTGGTAGCCAAGCCAGAAAGCAGACAGTAGATGTGAGAGTGAATCAAACAAGCGTAATTTAAAACATTTACAGCAGTGTATCAGAAGAGAAACGACCAAAAGAGACAAACAACTATATATTAATGAATAAGTAAAAGTAAACCAACAATCACAAATTGAAAATAGTGCAAGAAATAGTTTTGTTTTTTTAAACATGTTGAAAAACAGTTTTGTAAAAACTGTAAAGTCCCCTTTCTTGTACAATTTACAGCACTAGTTCTCTGAGAATCTCTTTCATATTCAAGAAAAAATTGGTATTGTAACTGAAACATCCCTAACCGAATAGATAGAAGAAAATGGGAATCGAAACCTAGTGAATCAGAATCTAATCGATTAAGGAAATCAGTGGCAATACCCAGCCCTAGAGGCATATTACTGCCTCTGGTTATTTTGCATAGACAAATTCTTCATCAAATTTACAGAAAACATACTATATCGTGATATACATCGTTATCGTGATATGAAATAACCCATATCGTGATCGAAGATTTTGTCCATATCGCAAAGCCCTACCATGCGCCATCGAGAGCAGATTAATTCATTCCAACCAAACACTGCAGCAGGCTGATTTCACTGATTAGTTCCTCCTCTCTAGTTGAAAGAGTATTAACTTGTGAAATCAGCTGGTGTGGTTAAAATGAAAATCTGCATACACATGGCTCTTGATGGCACATCGTTGAAGGTCCCTAGTTTATATTTTTCCAGACTTTATAGACCTGCGTAGGAAATCCGTGTTGTTCGCCTCACCACTTTGTTGTCATAATAGCTGATGTTGTAGGAGTCTGGGACAAAGAGGAAGCGATTCCTCCATTTCTTGTTCTCCTCCAGGTACTGAAACAGCGATCCAGAGAAGATGGACTTGTTCTCTAGAGGAATCTGATGGAGACAACACCATTCAAAGTTTTTTTGTTGCTAGAGAAGTCATCCCTTGAATGGTTTTGTGGAAATACAAGTCTCAACCGTCTCCATTAGTGGTTATTTACCCTTAATAAAGTGCTCCAAAATAAAAGGAACAAAGAAATCTGCTGCAATAAAGGTTGAGTTGTATTGCTACACTGCAAATGCCCAAATACTCAAACCTACATGAATTTCAGAAACTATATTGGACTTCCACCAAACTAATACCACTACATCATAATGACAGCAAAACAAGTTATCAGTTAAATGCACATTTATAACAAGAGGCACTTGCGCTGCCTAATGTCCTGCCATAATAATAGATATATTAAGAATAACCAGTCATGCTAATAAGGACATTAATTAAGTTAATTAATGCAACACATGGGCAGCATTACTATGAACTCAGTATCTTAAAGCATCAAGTAGTTATAGAAGTTTCAAGAAAATAGTTTTTCCCCCCTCATTAATATGCACATATATGCAGGAAGGTGCTTCTAAATCTAGTCAGATCATCTACTTATATGGCGAACCTGTGGTGCAAGTATGAAGTTTCTATCATGTAGTATTCTTGAGATAAGAATGTGTCTACACAGTTTTTGAAAATTTTAATGATAGTCAAGATAAGTCAAAGGAGGGAATCTCAACATAAAGTCTCGTACAGCGAAGGAAGGGGATGTTTTACCTTGCGGTGCAGTAGCTGGGACTGCGGGCCGCCTCCTCCCTCGATGTCAAAGCGAACCTTGTTGAAGAGAGCCACAGCATATTGCTGCTCATACAGACGCCCAAACTCCCCCATCACCTCCCCAGTCCGAGCTGGAAGAGAGACAAACAAAATGGTTCATAAAACAAAATACAGTAACAACATTTAGTCCAGAACATTTTATATACTGTGGTGGATAAAGCAGGTATTTTTCATAACTATGTAAACAGTCTAATATGTGCTGCTGTAGTTGAGTGCATCAATATGTTACTATAATCCTCATTTCCTCAGTTCTTAAGTTATATTTAGTTTTTTGTCCGATTGTATTTTCTTTTCATATAAAATAAATGTAATTAAAGTGTCCATTGAGAATAATGACGTTTTAAAGAATACATTATTTCATTTTCTGCATCGATGCAGAATTGTTAAAATTTCCCCCCACCCATAGAAGCCATAGTGGAAGGTAATAATACAGATAAAGCATCTAGGCATTTTCACGATATACAGTACACCGATTTCAGTTCAACTGTGTAGCTATTCTTTAAAATAATATAGGTTTGAAGGGCAGGTCCCCATTTCCAAACAAGCCTCCATCCTTCGAGTTATAATTTTGTTGTTAAGTCCACCTTCCTGTGGTGTGACCTGACAACTAAGACTTATTTGTGTAGGAAAAATGTCCACACTGAAAGTCAAACACAGTCTTGACAGAAGGTACGGCATTTCACACTATTCTTTTTGTCTTTTATCAGCGAGTCCACATCAGTACTGTTTGCTAGAGCCCTGGTTGACCTTCACATTTCCAACCTCTTAAACTGTACACTTAGTGAAAGGAAGACTTGCACTGCCAAGTCCATTAGGGATGGGGGAGCGTACACATTTACACGTGTACATGAAAATGTAACACTATCTGTTTAGGACAGATTAAACACATTTTTACAATGGTGCATGCTGATTGGATGAGCAGATCTGGAACAACTTGGAACCAATCAGTACAGGTGGGAGATAAATCTGGGAGGCGGACCTGCACAGCTGACTCTTACTCTACTCTAACGGTCTACCAAACAGTGAGTAAGAGTAGAGTAGGAGAAAATAACCACACAACATGCCACACAGTAAAGGACGTAACAGCATCAAAATGAGTGACGCGGCAGAAAAGCTAAAGCTTGGAAGAATTTTACAAAACAACAACGACGGCAAAATGATGGTGTTATTTTAAGTGTGAAAGGGGGGAGTACCGGCTCAATGAACAACCATCTGCGATTAAAATATGAGACCGCAGATTTTGAACAAGACGCCGCGGTGGGTAATGAGTCTGAAACGAAAATGATCAAATTAATTCCCCAGACTTTCCAGACCTGTATAGGAACCCTGGGAATGGTCTGGTTGTGGATGAAGCTGAATCCACAACCGACCACTAGAGGGAAGGAACCACCTTGCTGGTGCCAAACTGATTTACTTGGGATGGATGGGACAGGAGGACTGCAGGGTCCACCGAACATATTCTCTATGGATCAATCTGCTAGGAACAACTCAAATCTACCCACCACCCTTCTCCCGAGTTCAGCTCTGGAGCAAAGGTCCCCCAAATCTACTTCCCTTTAGAGGCATTGCTATTTCAGGTCTCAAACAATCAGATGTTCTAAAAGTAACAGGATCTGGCATTAAATTAATTGTACAAAAAGGGATTTGGGGTCATATAAATCCTATACACACAATTAGTAAATGGTCAAAATATGTCTCTCTCCATCTGGGCGCCATGGGAAATATGTTCAACAGTTGTAACTGCAAATGGGGAGGGAGGAGATATGACCCGTTTGATCCCATCTGCTCTGCATTGTGGTTATGAAATGTTGCTTTTGAATTGGGGAGGAAATAATGAGATGGATCAGAGTTTCTTCCTAAGCAGCCAGAGTATATAATTACGGTAGGCTTTCTGGTGAAGCCATTAGGAAGGCAGCCAGGCATAGTTATGGGTGGGGGAATGAAGGAGAAATTGAATAGGACATTGTGTCATTTTCGCTTGTTTAGTTACTTAAAATTATTTCCTGACACTGACGAGTGGCTGTCAAAAAAGGTAAGCAACAACTACCTACGGTCAATTTCATAACTGTATAGACAAACAAGAAGAAGATGAGATCCATTTGAGTATAGTGAGTCATCACAGGACAACATTTGGGAATGCACAAGACCGGTACAGGTGAAATGGGCCTGACATCACTGTTTGTACAGTGATGACTTAATGCTAACTATCTTAAACAAACATCCCGATGACTAGAAAAAAAAGAGACAAAAATCTCTACAGTGTACTGCTTCTCTCCCACATCCCAGCCCTACGAATCAGTCACCACAGCACACTCTTGCTCAACTCTCTCAGTCAAGACGACAAAAGACGTCAACAAGTGAGTGTTACTTCCACAGAGCTGCTTCTGTCTCACTGAGGTCACCAAAGAGTAACCTAAAAATCAAGGATCCGAAAGAATAGAGGCTTTTTAGAGGATTTTTCAAGATTAGAGATCCTTGTTTCCCTGCTCTTCTTATGTTCCTGATCGCATCCCTGTATAATACTGTATCACCAGCCCTAGAGGCCATATTGTAGGCTTTTATTCCCTGAAGATGAATGCAGTTGGTTGTACCTTAGCTTCTGGACAGACATATGGCAATAGAAAAGAAGAGGGGAAGTGTTTTCTAGCCGCGTGGACAAGAAGTCTCAGTGGAATGTAACCGGAGGAAGGGGGGAGACGCAAAGAGAAAGTCCAATGTCAGGGTTTCTAGACATTTTCCATTTCCAAACGCCATAATTTTTCCACAGAACTTTACTTCTTGCCTGGATGGCAGTAGTTCTACAACTGTAGTTGTATGTTGTTTTCTCCATACTTTTATAGACTTTCCATACCTTCGTAGGAACCCTGCAAAGTGCTACCAAAGGACCACAACCTGGACCTCTGCTTTCTGGGGTTCAAGTCACATAGATGTCAGTCCAAGGCCATAGCCAAGGTTTCAGTTAACAATACACAGGATCTGATGCAACTATGCCTATTAAGGTGAGAACCTGTACGTTGAAACCTGGCTTGGATGTTAGAGGAAAGGGAGGTGGGTGAGAGCGGGTGTATTATTGAGGCCATCAAGCGGGCTTCCGCCATTGTAAATCTTTCATTGAACCAGGCCCAACATAACCCAGCAAGCATTTGACGGACAACAACATTTTCACAATATATTATGGCACAGTAAAACGTAATATAAAATATTGCTTTGGAAACAGTTTTGAACTGATACCACAAAGATATTTAAGATCCGATTCCACAAAACGATATCAGCTATGGACGATTACGGATCTCAACTTTCATTTTGGTGCTGTATTTACACCGATTTTCAATGTTGGTACAGGCCGTCGCATCAACATCTATTCAACATCCAAATGTTAGCTGGGAAGGCTCAATAGTACATTCTGGCACCCCAGCACCAGCTCCTACACACCTGCACTCATCACTGATCAGACTATAACACATGGGGGTAAATAATTTGGACGAGATGTTACTGTGGGACACAATCTTTGGACGGGCGGGTGCACTGCAGGAGGAATGAATCATGGGGAGGACGAGTCAGGGGTGACTCATTTAAAAACCACAGCAGACAAGAATGGGATGACCCGTGTGTGTTTGACACTCAACTGAGTCACACAGCACTAAGCTGCATATGACCATGACCACAGATGAAAAAGCTTTTGTCTGTGTGGGTGCAAACATCGTCAGACACAAACATCAGTATATACACACCCTGCTGGCCATTCCCCCCCCCCCCCCAC
>OMOT01003047.1:7130-17159 GCA_900312575.1 Acanthochaenus luetkenii
GAGAGGAATAGTGTACTCCTTTTTATTCAGGCAGCGACACATAGAGAGGGAGGGTATAGTAATAAAGCAAGTTGAGGGCTGAGGGGGAAAGGAGGAGAAGATGGAGAGAAGAGAAAAGAGGAGAGGAGAAACATAAGAGAGAGGGGAGGGGGAGCGGCTGCTGAAAGGAGCCGTGCTGTGGTCCCCTAAGTGTTGAATAAACATGCTTGGTTTAGGGAAATGGCTGTGATAAATGTTTAATATGATAAGTCTATAAAGACGGTCAAATGAGTCTGGAGTATTAAAATGAGCATGGCACTCAGCAGCAGTAGCAGCAGATTTAAAGGGGATTGGGGGGGTTTGCCCCTGATAATGGCAGGCAGAGCAAACAGGATGAGAGGAAACCAGCTGCTGTCTCATCCAACGCAAACGCACTTCACCAGCTGCTGGTCGCAGACGTCTCTTGGACAAGAACAGGGACAGTCTGTCTTCAAAGGAATGCCACGGTCTGATAATGACATTATTACTTGTACAATGCTGCTAATAACTGCAGTACACGTTTCTAAAGAAAAGCTCCAGAGTGCGATGAAATAAAAGGAATAAAACAAACAGATCAACAAAGAGCTAGAATAAAAAGGAAGACTTGCACTGGTGGCACAATTAAGCCCAATAGCTCATTAAGAAGAAGATACAAAAAGAAGAATGATGCACACGAATATAGAAGCGGCTGATTAATTGAATGTATTTGACAACATAAAATACGACATACGAACAAGCATGACCAGTATCAGACAGTAAAGTCACCTGTCTACCAACAGAGGTGGTGGGACATTTTTTCAAACCCTCTAGAGAATAGTAGTCATGAAATAAGGTGTTGGCTTTAGCCTGTAAGGATGGAAAGGGATGGGATTCAGCTCTTGGTCATCATTAGCACCAATCAGGATGGGGCACTGGCAAATAATTCACAATATAGAGGGGGAATGGTTGAATATGTCCTCTCCGTCACCATTTCAGAAGAGTCTGTTGTAGCTAGCTAGCGGGTACAGGTGATGTACAAGATGGTGTGGTGAAATAAGATCCTTGAAGGTGAAAGGTCGTTCTCTTCATGTTGTGGCTAGTGTACATTGAAACTCCATGGACGTTTTGGTACCTTAGCAGGCATGCAGGTGGACAGCAGTCATGCTAAGACACCATCAGCAGCATCTGTGAAGGCCCTTAACCTTAATGTTTGGTGACATAATAAGGTTGGTTGTCCAGTACTTGTCTAACTGGTGTATGTATCCACAGAGTCTAGCAGTGAGGTAAGGCCTCTGCCAGCAGGCATCTGTACAATGAGAAAGCTGCTGCTTAATCATGTTATAGAAGACCATTAGATTACTTTGGCAGTGATTAGATTAGATCCACTAAAGCTTCAATCAGACATTTTGAAGTATGATAATACATTACAAATAGGGCCGGATCTACTAAAGGGTTGCGTGTGTAAAAACGTGTGCAAACTCAGAGCACGCGCAAATAAATGACGCGCGCACTGAGGACTGCATCTTTCAAACGTGCAAAATAACACGCCTTATCCAGTTAGGACTTTTGCCTCAATGAATATGCAAGATGGAACGTTTACACGCTATTTTGCACAATACTGGGAGGAGAAAATGTCAATAGATTAATATCAAACCTCAACGCAATTTAGTTGACGGAGATTGCGTCTTTATTTAATACGTTTCAAGGGAAGGTGCAAACGCCCTGCATGTGACAAATCAACATTTATTAAAAAAAGATTAATGAAATCACTTTCAAAATCCTAAACATATTATTACCCAACGAAATACTCAGTCTCAATCATTTCATTAATTGTGTTAAGATCCGCAAAATCATTCTGAAAAACACATTTCTGCAGTCACAAAACAATCTATTACAGCTCTAACATTTATTGTAGCCTATTTCAACCTTCTAATTCGAATTCTAAAGGCTCAAATTTCATTTTGCGCTTGCGGTTCTGTTGCCCGTCCAAACTCTCCATGGTACAAACCATTAAACACGCAAAACCCTAATTTAAATACCGCTGTCTCCACCACGTTTGCACCTGTTGTCATTTACGTAATCATTCTTAGTAAATCACCCGCAACACGCCCATCAACCAAACGCACAAACTTTTAGAATGCACACACAAATTAGTGCCCTGTATTTGGGATCTTAGTAGATCCGGCCCATAGAGTCTTAAGTCTTATGTTTACACACAATACAAGCGTAATCAAACTGACTCCGCTAGAATGCACCGGCTGAACTGTACCCATCATCCAAAATGTAGTGTCTCTGATCACAAAAACGACAACAGCGTTTTGACATATATGTCTTCGTCAGGGTAACTCGGTAACTCGTTAACAAGGTAGCTCATTACAAATGTGTTTTTACTGCATTGAACAATATATTACATGCGGTGAGGCTGTGAGTGGGCAGCGACTCGTTATGTTTCTAGTGCCTGTGATAACCTGGATGTCATTATTAGATCATATAGGAGGTGTATCCTCATACGCAGCGTTTGCGTGTGTTTACCTCCTCTCCATTCGACCGTATCGCTCACGCTGTAGCACTCTGAAGCTTTTCAAATACTTCCCTGTGATTGTCTAGTATCTCTGGCAGTCGTCGTATCGTCCTATGAGGCAAACCGCCAATGTGGCACTTCACTAGGCTAACTCAACCATAACATGTATATTTAAATGCTATTGGCCCAGGCCTGTTTGTCAAAAGGATTAGCGTTAGCTTTCCATAAATAACATTTTCTTTGTCATTCTTGTTAATTAGGTTGTGCAGTGGCAACTAATACTACAGTGCTGCTCTCCTCAATTCTTGGTGAAATTAGGAAATAAAAAGAATGTGATGAATATACAGTATTTGCATTGCTTCATGAATATACTCAATACGTAGTAATTAATTCATATATCCATTAATTTGAAAGTCAGCTTTCATGCTTTTTAAAACTTGATTACCGACATAACTTTCCCCCACCTTCTAGCAAACGAGTTACATCACACAGCAATATTAGATTTGAACTGGTAGTTTGTATTCATCATCAGCAGCAGCAGAGGGAGCTGCTATAGTTTGCTACAGTATAATGCCTCATTGGATCCTCTCTCCTGCACTAATCAGCAGTAGCAGCGTAATTTAGACATCAATGTCTCTATCGCTGAGTTTTACCCACCGAGAAACAGTCCAGGGTCTCTGCCTTCCCTTAATGAGACAGTCTGCCACTCTGGCCCATTTAAGACATGAAAATAGACTGGGGAGGAGGCTCATCTGCTGTGGGGGTTTTGTGCTAGCCGCCCCTCCTAGACATCGGACGACAGATCTGTCGGTATGGATCAGCCTCCTGCATATAGCCCGCCCTTTCTACTGTCACAGCACTGCTTAATATTCATGAGAGCAAATTGGAAGACAGTCATTTAACTTCGGTGCATGGTGTATTGCCTCTGGGCAGATCAGATCAGGGGCAATGCTTACTCACACTGGACTGCTTGGCCCCGGCTGGTTGCCGTCTGCCTGTCGCACAACTTCCTGCCACTATATCTCCCTGTCAAGTTCCTGGCCGAAGACGTCTTCATTGCTGTATATACTGTATATGGAAGAACAAAACTCTAATTTGGATCATGCAGCTTGATCTCAATGTACTGTAGTTGTAGGGATTTAAAAACTCTGACATGCTTTAGTCATGTATACATGTGAAACATAGACTGCTTCATACCAATACTGTTATCCATGAACCCATAGAGTACGAATAGGAATTTGTTAAGGTGGAAAGTTTCTGTTTGGCTGCTGTGTGTGTATAATGTGAGTGAGCCAGGTATGATCTCCAGGTCCCAGGCAGACTTGCCCTCAGGGCACAGAGCGGAGAGTTGCTTTAATTACCCAGGGTTCCTGCTGTCACACTGTCACCGTGAAGCACCCGGTGCCACCGCTGCTGCGCCGTGTTGAGTCCCCTTGCCGCGGAGGCGATGACAACTCAGACAATGGCTTCGCTCGCTCAACAGATGCAACACGAGTGCCCTCTGAAATATGGGAAGCCGAATCAATCCCTCTGTCTCTCTGATTCCCCCTTTTCTTCTTCTTGTTTGTTCTCTACTGTTCTCTCTTCTTCCTCTGTCAGAATGTGCTCGTGAAAAAGCAGACTGCATGAAAGAGGGAATAATATCCACAGCCATGGAATGAGGTTTAATGGGTTGTCACCAGTTACCTAGGTAGCACTGCGACCATGGGCTTAGTGCAGACACACGAGGGAGTAAAAATCAAACCAACCCTATATGTGACTTTGATCAGGGGTCAGACTATCAATGTCCCTAATAATGGCTGAAGTGTGACTCCCACATTGGGAAGGGGATCCTGTGTACGTGCCCTGGGGCAACCTCTTCCTTCATGGGATGCAGCAAAGAGGCAGTTAGTGCATTCGTCTGTTTACCTGCTGTTTGCTCCCATTGGCATTGATTGCACGCTTACTTAAATGAAGCGCCCCAGTCGCTCTGAAAGCACACTGCCATGGTTGGTTACACCCTGTCAACTGATCAGTTCTATTGTGTGTGAAGGATCGCAGCATTGTGATGATACTGAACCATAGGTGTTGTAACTCTGTGAGAACATTACGTGGGCTGCTGCTTCCCCAATTAGTATTTGAAATAATGGATCATTATCATTTCAAATGAATTTTGGAAATAGCTGCAAAATACAGTAAATGTTAGTTTTTTTGTGATAGATTTTCTGTCAGACTCCCAATATTGACAAAATGGACAATAAATTATAAGTACTGTTGCCTTTTTGTCTAGCTTGGTCTACTACAGTTCACCTAAGTATTGTAGTTAATCATTCTGTTTAAAAAAATAATCATAAATACCCAGCAGTTATGTATTTATAGTAATGCACAATTATGTAATGTATTGTAATGTGGCACTCAGTGCAGTTGATTATGAAACATAAGGTTAAACTGCAGATCATCTAAGAAAGTGCATCTAATAGAGTGTTAGCATCTACTATAGTCAAATATACTGTATATGTGGCCCTCAGATCAACCTTGTCAGGTTTATTGTCTCCAGTATCAGGAAATCTTGCAACTTCAAGTCATGTACTTAAATAGTACCACTGAAGCCCTGCCACATAGAGCTGTGACACGTTGTGACACATTCTGTATCAGTGGTAGCCTGGCCTTGTAAACAAAAGGTTGCTGGTTGAAGTACTCAAAGTGAAAATATATATAATATATAATAATATATAGAAAAAGTATTTTATCTCAAGGAGATGATGACATTCTAGTTCTTCTACTAGAACCAGAAAAGACAGGTTCAAGTGAAACAGCCTTTCCCTTGCTTCCCTTTCTCCCTGAAGATATCGTATCAGAACAAAAAACCTAGTCAATTATAGATGCATATAATGCATTATTGAACAGTGTCATTTATTTCACCTTTAGGGTTGAGCTCATGAAAAATTATGCCAATTACTGATTTCCTCCCGGGCAATGTAGTAAGTGGTTGGGCCCCGAGGCTGGTTGTTGGGGCGTGACATGGGGCTCTTTGCGAGGTCTTACCGGGCGATGTACCTGCGTCACTGGACTTGTTGTCTGACTCATGAGCTTAGTCGATTAGGAAAACGAGTAGTGCAGTGATATGCACCCTTTCGAGTCCATTTTTTTTCTCATTAAATCAATCTTGCTATCAGTCAGCCGGTCTAAATTGAGTTGCTTTCCCAAACTGTATCCGAAATAGAAGAATATCAAAACAGCCATGATATACAGTAAATCCTAATCCAATTTCTTTTATGCTTTTCAAGCGTCCAAACACTCCGGTCATCTACTTCTCTCCAGCCATTTGCTATTGTGGCATTGTAACTTTCAAAGTATCAATTAACTGAGTACCTGAAATACATTTGCTGAAGACTTTGATGTTTGGGAGTTGTATGTTGGTGAATTTTGGTGTGTGTGAGGAAATACAATAATTATTTTAGATTTCTAAACGACTTATTCTTCTAATTATTTCTGTAAAAAGAATAGCCTCTGTCTTTCTGTATCTCCCCCATGTTGAACATGTCATCACATCTGGATCTCAAAGTATTTTGCTGACACATTACAACAATAACGCAGGAGCCAAATGTAATGTAATTTAATCTAATCATGTTTGTTCATATAGTAGTTTTATACAAGCATGTCTCAAAGAGCTTTACATAGCATCATCATATACATACTACATCATATACATTACATCATACTGCACAAAAACACACTCACATCTTTGGGCAATTTAGAGTTCTCCGTTCACCTGACCTGCATGTCTTTGAACTGTGGGAGGAAGTCGGAGCAGCCGGAGGAAACGCACACGAACACGGGGAGAACACGCAAACTCCACACAGAAAGGACTGGGATGGAGATTTGAACCCACAACCTTCTTGCTGTGAGGCAACAGTGCTAACCACTGAGCCACCATGTTGCCTAATTTAAAATGGGTCTTTAGAATAATAACCACCACATCTCACACACAAGGACGATGTCTCCTGAATATAACATCAATAATGGCTGTGTGATTTAAAATATGCACATGCATGATTTCAGTATCTTCTCTCTCTGACTAACCTTGGGCACAGTCCATGAACAGGTGGGTTTTGATCTCCCCCATCATGGCTCCAGTCTGTATTATCAAGATTGATACTCCCTGTGCCAGCTGGAAAAAGAGAATGAATCAGAATTTAATATGACTTTGATGTATTATTTTGATCTTGGCCGTTGCCACAGACCCACTGGGAAACCAGTACAGTATCCAACTGCATTTTAAAAGATTCAAATGGGCAAACACTTTCAGATATAATATACTGTGCACACAGGAGTGTGTATACAAGCTCATCTGCTGCATTAACTAAGTACATTCTTCTCCAAAACATGATCAGAAATGTTAAGTGTTAAGTTAAAAGAAACTACATATTAAGTGCTTTTGCTGTGCAACATGCTCTGAGAAATGCATACAATCTGCCCTGTTTTATATGGTTGTCATATATATATGTTGCTAATTCAGGATTGGGGTCAATTCAACCAATTCAGGTGGAGGATGTTCTTTCAAATACAACAACTGAAAAACTGGACTTGATCTGAATGAAATAATTGAGAGTGAATGCTATATCATGAATCAATTAATAGCATTTTTCACGGTTTGAAATGACTTGAGTTGGATGTGAACTGACACCAGAATTATTAGCAAATGCTATTCGACCCAGAATTGGTGTGGATGTCTAGAACAAGTGGCTGAGAAAGCGTAGCCCACTCCACTAAACTGTTCATCAATGATTCATTCACATGAGAAAATGTCTGCTGTAATCCTCATTCGGAGGCCAGATTGGGCCTGGCTGACTGCAAGACTTCAATCAAAGACGTAATCAACCTGTAATGAACAGAAGGGTGGAGGGTGGAAAGCTGGGAGGGCAGCCCTGTCTAGTGGCACTCATTGGCATCATACTGTCCATCTTAGGATGCCCCTGTTTGTGTGTGTGTGTGCGTGTGTGTGCGTGTGTGTGCATGTGGGCACCGCACCATGAGTCACCCCTATGGCCTGTCCTGTGTGTAGCTGGTGAGCTGGCAGTCATTGGCAGATTTACCTGTCTGCAAGGCTAATGCTGAGCGAACACCGCTGTGCTGTGTTGGCCATTAAGGAATAAAGCGACAGACACACACAACAGGAGCCTCTCATCTGCTGCCAGCCTTCCTACTCACTGAACAAAGAGACAAAGTCAGACAGATAATAGATAGATAGATAGATAGATAGATAGATAGATGGGTAGCAAATAAATAAATAAAGATACATTGTCTTCATTGACACATTTACAGGTTGAAACAGACATGCAAGTTTGCATTGCTACCTGTTTCCTTTTGCCAGGTGTACAGATGGGAAAACAATCTGGACGTGCAAAAATGCACAGTAATATTCATATTATTAGATTTACAGATTGAGCATGTGTATTAAAGTAAGTAAGTAAATACAATTTTATTCATATAGCACATTTCAAAACATGGTGTTACAAAGTGCTTCACATAAGGAATGCCTATACGCACACACAAAAATATACAAATACAAAACAAACACACATAACAGGCAACAACAAGCAATTAATCAAATAAATTATAAGAAAGCTGACCTATAAAAGTATGTCTTTAAATGTATTTTAAAACATTTAACACATGCTGCCGATCTAATGGCTGATGGGAGGCGGTTCTGGGGTGGGTTAACTAAGACTACAAAGGCGCAGTCACCTCTGCGTTTTAGTCTTGAAAAGGGGACAGCCAAAATTCCTTGATCAGTGGACCTAAGAGGTCTCACTGGGGTGTAATGGGTCAGCAATTCATTGATAGCATTGGGGGCTAAACCATGTAATGCCTTGTATGTGATCATGGGAATTGGCACTGGTCACTGGCAGCCAGTGCAGGGAGGCCAAGACAGGAGAGATACGAGATCTGCACCTGGTCTTAGTAAAGAGCCTTGCAGCTGCATTCTGAACCAGTTGCAGCCATGCTATGGCTTGTTGGCTTAGACAGGAGAACTGTGCATTACAATAATCTAAGCGGGATATAATAATAGCATGAATGTTTCGCTCCATATCCTTTTGTGACAAAGACAATTCGATATTAGCAATGTTTCTCAATTGAAAGAAACAGGATTGAACTGATTATTTGACATGTAGATCAAACTTCAATAGCGGATCAAAAAGAACACCTAGGTTCTTAGTGGCAGTCTTGATATTGGGTGTCAGTGGACCAAGATAGTGATGAATTTTATTAGCAATGTGACCAGGGCCAATAATCAGGACTTCTGTTTTATCAGAGTTAAGCTGCAGAAAGTTACAAGACATCCACTTTTTGATGGCGGTCAGGCAGTCATGCAGGATGGCTATGTTACTAAGGTCGTTAAGCTTAATGGATAAATAAAGCTGTGTATCATCAGCATAACAATGATGGAAGATACAATTAAAACCACTGATTATATGGCCCAGGGGAAGCATGAGAACAATATAGGACCCAGAATGACCCCTGAGGGACACCGTACAATAGAAAAGCGGAAGAGGAGACATGATCACCCCTGGAGACTGTAAACTCTCTACCTGTCAGGTAGGAAGAGAACCACTCTAGAGCCTTCCCAGATAAACCAACCCATTTTATAAGTCTGTCAATTAAAATGTCATTATGAATCGTATCGAATGCTATGCTCAAATCAAATAGCACTAAGATGGAACATTCACCCACATCAGCACGCACGAGTATATAATTTCTAACGCTAAGTTAAGCCGTCTCAGTTCTGTGCTGATGGCGGAAAGATATTATTACCATCCACAATCTCTAGAATTTGCTTAGTGACAATTATTTTCAAGAATTTAGAGATTAAAGGTATTTTCGAAATGGGTCTATAGTTCTGTAGAAGAGCTGGATCCAGCGTAGGTTTTTTAAAGACAGGATGTGGCTCGCTTAAAATAATCAGGGACACAACCAGAAATGAGGGAATCGTTTACAATGGAGAGTAACATGGGACTAATGTCTGACTGGACACCTTTGAGAAATTTAGAGGGAACTATGTCCAGAGGACTGGAAGACAAGCACATATGACATATTGTATCTAACAGCTCTAGCAGCAAAATTTGAGAAAATTGGAACAAGAGAGTAGAGGATCCTTCAGCTAAGTCAGAGGAAGGAGCAGAAGGTGTTATTTTTAACCTAATACAATTGACCTTATCACCAAAGAGGTAACAGGAGCAACAACTGGGGTTTCAGACACCAGACGGTTTATGGCACAAAACCATAATCTAGGATCTGTGATGATCTAGAAGCTGATGGAACACTGGTGTCAGTGTCCACAGTCAAGCGTGTTTTACATCACCGTGGGCTGAGAGGCTGCCGTGCAAGAAGGAAGCCCTCGCTCCAGAAGCGGCACCTTAAGGCTCGACTGAAGTTTGCTGCTGATCACATGGACCTTCTGGAGGAAAGTTCTGTGTCAGATTAAACAGAAATTGAACTATTTGGCCACAATGACCAGAAATATAGTATGT